>JABASH010000743.1:0-34263 GCA_019776445.1 Tomocerus maximus | reverse complement strand
TTGTTGGAACGGCTGTTGATGAAGAAGATGATGTGATAAATGACAGTGCAAGAGCCGATGCCTATCAGTTGAGGTATGCAGATCTGAAGACCACGGAACCAGAACCGGAATCAAGAGTGAAACTTTACGCTGCCGTTGATGTAGTTCATTTTGGTATTTAAATAAATATGAGCAATGATTACTTCCAATATCGTAAATCAAGACTTAACAGTTGTGTAATTGAATTTTTAATATTTCAGTGGGAAAGTTTAAAGCTCACAATTACTCACGGAGATATTGGGAGCCTCATATGATAAAGCGTGCCGAATCAGTTTTACGAACTTCAATGATTACTAAAGCGGCAGCAGCCGATGTAGCTGTCATAGCTGAAGAAGATAGCATCAATGCTCTTGGAAAAAAGCGAGACGAAGGAAACTCAGAAAACGACGATTCAGATAATGATATGGCAGTTAATCATTGGGACAAGTACGACACAGATGATAGGATACAATTGCAAAGAGAAGCAAGAGAAACAATTGAGTTTGAATACCGTTTAAAGTCTTTAGATAATTTGTCTCGGGAAGAGAAAAAAGCATTGAAGATAAAACAAAAAATGATGAAAATTGAAAGAAAAAAGAAACAACTTTCGTGTTGGAGCTATTTAAAAACGCATCCACTGTTTGCATCAAGCGGCAAGAGGAAAGAAAGAAAAAAGAAGCTTTTGGAAAGAGCTTTGTACAGACGTTACTCCAGGATTTGGTACAAAGGATGCGGAGAACCCATGTGAGTCATGCATATTTATAATATAGGTATTTCTAATGTAGTATGGAAATTTTCTTTGGACCAGGAATATCTGAGATATGCACATGATGAAGAAAAAATAGTTTAACGTTGGCTTGTTTTTTTAAATTGTAGACAACATACCAAAAAATCGGGTCATCAGTTCCGGACTGATGAAAGATTCCATTCCTACATTGTGTCTTTAGTAACGTGGTCGTGGTTCAAGAACTTCATTATGTTCATTATCGTAGCTAATGCTTTATTACTTGCAGTGGAAACAGGAGATGTCTCACCGGATTTCAAACCCATATTTGAGATCTTAGATGTTGTTAGTCCGTTTTGTCCTGCATTTACATTTATTCATAGTTTAAAGCAATAACTTTGCAAACTACATTTATTCTCAGTTAGAATTTCTATTTCTCCAAAATATGTGATATTGTTGTACAGTTGTTCCTGTCCCTGTACACTGTTGAGTTTGTTTTGAAAATCTACTCTCATCCTTACAAATATTGGACGTCTGGCTACAATGTGTTTGACTTTTTCATTCTGGTGATATCTTTTATCAAGGTACTGAGTGAAACTACTTAAAACTGGAACAATGTCAAAGTCATCATAGTCGTAGCCATAATTATCTTGGTAAAGCATAATTATTTCATTGTCTCTAGAAAATAGTTGACTGGAGTGGTGCGACTGAGCTATCATATTTGAAATTGCTCCAAATTTTCCGAGCATTAAGAGTTCTTCGAGGTGTGTCTTTATCGGTTCAAATGCAAGTAAGTCATTGGAATCTGCATCTCCGCAAACAAAATATTTATTTAATTGATGTTCGTCTATTAAGTAAATCTAATATTTTGATGGCTTATAGGTTTTGGTGACAGCATTAGCGGAAACGATCAAGACTCATGTATTAAGTGTCATCCTCCTTTTGATTCTTCTTCTGTACATTTCTTCAATTGTGGCTTACTACTTCTTTGGAGACAAGGAAGGTCTAGTAGAAGATTGGGGCGAAATTGGATGGGGAATGTACGTTATGTTCACCTTTGTCACGGTAAAATATATTCTGCTACAAATTCAAGCAATTAATTTCATTCAAATGCAATAGCCGTCATCTAATGGAGGGCATAATTATTTATCTAGATGGATGGGTGGACGGAAATTACAAAAAAATTTGAAAAACATGGGCATTTTCATACCGGTAGGCTATTTGTGTGTAGTCTGTATTGTGTGCGCCAACTTTTTGTTTTCTAATATATTTGTTGCTATCATCATCATGCAAATCTCTGAAGCCACGGACTCCTATCGGGTAAGAAGAAAGTAGTAAAATAATGTTGATATGTGTTGTGAGATTTTTTAAAAACCAAATCATCATTCAATTTAGGAAAAACAAATTGAGGATCGTGAAGAAATTGTGAGCCGTAAAAAAGCTATCGTTTTCCGCCGGCAGAAGTTTAGACATGAGACAACTTTTGGCACGACAAAGAATGTCCATTTGTGCTGATTTTTTCCTAATGGGATCTCAATTTCAACGTTTACTAAGACATGATGATCTTGTAGCTATGCAAGAAGTTTGTACTTCACCTTTGTGGATGGACTGTCTCTACAAGACAGTACTTCGATGTCACAACTCATCTAACATGTTATATTTATATTTCAATTCACAAAAAAATGCATTTTGCTATTATTAATGTAACATTTTTCGTTCAGACTAATGAATCTTCATCGAGAAATGGCTGATTCACTTTTAGAGGGCTATGACCATCATGCAACAAGTAATTTCGAAGTAGAGCCTATTCGACGAGGACGATACAATCGATACATGGTAGTGAAAGCCAAATTGGCACTAATAAAGAAAGAAATCTACCGTTATACACACCCAGAGAAGAAACCTCCAGTGCGAATTCGACTACCTCCTGACTCAGATCATGACAGTGAATATGAAGATATAAGGGTAGTACGCCCGTACCAAAATAAGGATAATAATGCTAAGCCAATCTTTAAAGACGGTGCAATACGACCTGACAAAGTCGTGGATAAGACTAAGCCAATCGTTAAAAAAGATGTAAAATTCCCTAAAACTTTTGATATATATTTTATATTTTTCATGTTTTAAACCGATTTTTTCATTTTAATCAGAATGAAAAACCTACTCGTGATAAAGATAAGAAAACTTGAGACTCGGCTCGTGAGCTCGTGCATGCAATAATCTATGGGAAACAAATGTTTAAAATAATACACACATTTAATGCTTAGATTTATGTACCTTACACAAGAAAGTGATAGCATTACTGAAGTTATTTATTTCATAGCACTACATATTAACTAGGATTCTTGTTCTATTCTTGTCTACACTCTATTTCTTATTTACATGTACAATAAAACCAATTTTTTAAAAGAAAAAATATGCACTTCGGTTAGGACTTATACAGAATTTCAAACAGACCAGTATTACGGAAGACATTGGAGTGATCGTATTACGTAAAAGTTGCAATGCAATATGCAGTGTAGTTGTGCTATTGTAACTTACATTTCTTGCATCCATAAAAGTGTAATGTTCCATTTTACATACAGTCCATTACATAAAACGTGGTTTCATGGTAGAATAATGTGACCTAATATTAAGTAGAGTGTATGTGATATATTATTTAGAATCATTTGAGTGATAGGCTGTATATACACATAAGATAGCAAATGTTTCCATTTCCACTTATTAGAAGAGACATAGCCTGAGTTTGGCTCAGGCGAAATCTACTATTTATTATGCAGTTTGTAGTTGTGCATATCTGGGCAATATGCTGCTCCGTTGCTGAGCAGAATACGCTATAGGTGGTAATGCAGTAAGGAAGTAATTTACAGGAGTTATATCTGTCGAATGTGTTCTTGTCGGGGCTAATGTATGCATCTAGCAGTACATGCTCTATCAAAAGGAAATGCTAAAAGTGCATTATGGTATGCAGTGTTCAGGTTGTAGCGTCAATTTTCGAGCATCCACCACAACCAGAAAGTAGACAGGAATACGGAAGCAGTTCATACAATGCACTAATATTTCAGGGCTTCCAACGGATCTGGTTTTCATTTATTGTGCACATTCTACGGACATTTTGTGCTCTTAGTGGAACCAACGCTCTAAAGTGCAGCTGTAAAGTAAAAGTGTGTCACATTTGTGCCTCCGTAGGTCCTGCCATTTTTAATGTGATTCATTTTTTAACTCACTAATTGCCATCAGAGCATTTTTGTTATGCTTATGCATAAGATTTTTCCTTTCCGTTTGTTACCTACGTTGTTTAAGGACATGCAGCTTTCACTAAAGTGAAAATAACTTTCACAGGTTTACCATGTACCGATTATAAACTTGGATAAATGAATAAAAATGGATAAAAAAGTATCGAATTGATCTGATACAAGTGAATATAAACGTATAGTAATATATAATATGTTATAATTATTACATACCATATGCAAGGAGAGAGTGACAGAAGAAGAAACGACTAAACGCTCCACATTTCACGAAACATTTCCCCCTAGTAATGCATAACATGACATTTACTGACTAGACTTTTACTCTGAAAATATTGATATAAGGCGACCATTGGTTGAGGATGTAATAAATGTGCACAACTCCTCCGGGGAACAATATGAAAGAATATTGACAGTGACAATAAAATGTTTCATGTCTGGAAGGTATTATTTAGCTTGCATCAGGATCATAAAATATTACCGGAAATACTAAATAGTGGTTACACGGAGTGTGTGTATTACTCGTATCAAAATGGATGGCATTTGGAGTAGTTCGTTAGAGAGTTACACGCGTGAATGTATAAATGGATTCGAATAGTGTGTCTAGTCTGTTGAGTAGGATTGTGGAAAGTGTTGTGAAGTAAAGGAAGTCTGTGTGCAGCATGTCTCATTCCATCTAATTAAACGTAATTACAAATTACGATGCACAGCGACATGCATTACAAACAGCTGTGGGTGAAAGTAGTGGCTGTTTCTCCACAGGCTAAATGCGAAGAGAGGATAATTAAAAAATCATCAAATTTAGCAGATCGCTAAAATATGAGGTAGTTTAGCTTTCAGCAACATTTGTATGCAAAACAAATGTGAGGAGTGTTTGAAACTTATGGCTACTGTGTATTTTGCTTTTGTAAGGGGATAGAAAACGACCGTGACGGAAATAACATTTCTCCCTTTCTTTTACCCTCCGGACGGAGCGGATGTTTGCAGAATGCATTTTATCGTATTTGAGACTAATGGGGAATTTGAGTTGTAAACGTTGTAAGTGTAAGTGAAGTGAGATATCTACTAAAGATTCTATTTAAACCACTCAGACGACATAATATTTCAAGTTTATGTGGTAATCAAGTGTAATTATATGAAATAGTCCCAGGACGATGAACATGTGCTTAGGATTGAAAAAGTTCAGGTGCTTTTTCATACATTCTGGCCACGTAATTCCCACTTTCAACTAGTACCATATTTATAATCTATTCTATTGTTACTGTTATTTGTCCAAAGTAACTTGTACCATTTAGGGCTGATCGTGAGACTTAATGACAATAACTAATTTGATATGAGGTGCTTAAGGTTTCGTTCTCTACTAACGAGCTCTCATTTTATTTTACTGGTGGTATGTTGTTCATGGCTGCTGTGTACCTTAGGCACATTTTGAAAGAAATGCTCCAACATATTTCTTTACCATTTCAGATAAGCGTAGCCATTTACATACAAATCACTTCTCTAACTACCACACGCTCTGAGTTTGACATTAAAAAAGAATGACACCCTTCAACAGTTACATAGAAACTTTTAAGCGAATCTGCAAACTACTCATCCAATAACATACGCAGCACAGCGTATGCAAATTCCCTTACATTAATATTACTTTGTTCAATTTTGTTAATGCAGTCATTGTGGGTGATTAAAATTCTTTCGGGGAAAGCTATAAACGATTCTACGCTATTAGGTAGTGGATTTGTAAAAAATCTACTATTATATGCAGTACTTAAATAATTAATTAACTCGTGCTAGCACTCAGCCTATAGATACCCGTATTATACAATACGGCACTTTTATTTATACTTATACAGGTACTTTTACATAAAAGAACTGTAACCACCAGTCGTAAGTGGATTAACTTGGGTTACACAAGTCATATGCACCTAACTAACATGCAATTCTTTTAGCAAATTCCATCTCCATTTAGGCGGAACCTTGTTGCAGCAACACTAGAGATTTTATACTGGGACGTTTACAAGTTTAAATCTCAATCTAAGCTAGTGGTTCCTCGTTGTTTTTCCAGATTCCTTTTTTACAACCTTTTAAGACGATGAGTTGGGACTGGGGGAATAAGGAGAGAAGTTCTGGAGCAGAACAGCAGACGCTGGATAACTTAGTGTAAACCTAGCCTCTACCTGGCACTAGTTACATAACTTTGCCAACTTACGTGTTAGCCGGTAAGTTTATAAATCGTATAACTTGCAATACCTATCCAAGTGCTGCACTATGTTGCAGTTCAGTGCAGGTAGCAGACTCAATTCTGTCAGAAGATTCATGATTTTTCCCTCAGACACACTCTGTTTGACTTTGGTTGAACACTTGAAAACATTTGATTTGGATTTTGATAGCAGCTGGAAGAAATATATGAGAAATCGTCAAACGTTAGGGGAGAAGCGAGTGAGTATTAGAAGCCAGAGTCCTCAAGGACTGAAACTTTCTAGCTACCTCTCCAGACTTCAATTCATTTAACAAACCTTTATAATATACTATACTGCACACACAATTTAGCTACTACTACTGCATTTGCTTTCCCCAGTACAGATAAACTCACACACACATCAACAATGTATACTACTAAAACGGAGATAGTCCCAATCTTAGCCAGATAAGTTGTTGACTTGCTCTCGCTCCTCTTTAAATTGAGATACGAGGAGGAAGGAACGAAACACAAACACACGTGCACTATCAAATTATACTCTATAATAACACACACACACATAATGCATCTACGCAATACACATGAGTTACATATCTTCTATTCGTTTATTACTACCTACTTCAGAACTACTGGGAAATAGAGAGTCAACTCTTCTTTATATCACATGCCTACTGCAAGGATGTAAGATATCTAATGTGCTCGAGAAATGGAAAGTTGATAAAATTTATTTGCTTTTCATTCCTTGCTTTCCTTCCCTAGCAAAGCTACTTTTTCAGCAGTGGACGCGCTTTACTGGTGTGTGCACTTCAGACAGACAAGACATGTAGCATGTACATCTTTAATACACAACTGCATCAACTTAATATACCCTGCCATGAGATCCTATCGGAACTTATACTACTTATATCAACACCAATACAAGTCTATACTAGACAAAGAGGAAGTAAACAGACACATTCATCGTTCGTAGTTTGTAGAAAGGATCCGAATGATGCGAAGTCAGATCCTTTGCACAATTGTTTATACAGTATATCAGATTCGGTTCTATACTTCTATAGTTATGTACAAGTATGTGCAAGTTGCCCTAATAAATATATTATTATATTTATTCAAGTGTAGCTCAATTCAAATTATTATGTGCCACTTGAAAGTATTCTCGTATATATTTATGTGACAGCAGCGGAGCAAGAAATTCTAAGTAGGCTAAACAATTGTAAAATAAATTCTGTCATGTCAGCTCATCTGGAAATGTTGCAAGAAAGTAGCTTTTTCAATGTTATACTTTGTGTACATAAATTATATTGCTTATGAACACAAGTCATCATATTATGTAACATAAATGTCGCTCTTTCAATAAACCCATTTCATCGGTGAAAGTACTGAGGGAATAGTTTGGTTCAATGCAAAAAATAACACTAGAAATAATAGAGATTCGTAAGTATAGCTACTTACATTTAAATATGACGACCAGTTTCAGTAATTGCGATGAGATAACTAAAATTAAGTCAAATTAGATTGTGTTCCCAAATGTACATTGATTTCTTCTTAAGACAGCAGTAATAATTCTTTCCCATGTACAATGACAATGAGCAGCAAAGTGAACATGAATTTCCAGTATATTTTCAAACTTGACTAGTTTAAGCCGCTCAATGTTCTGTTATTTCGTAAGGCCAGAGTTAAGGGTTAACTTTTCTTGTCTCTGGCTACTATAAGTGTCACACAGTGTTGGCTAGGTTAGGTTTGGGTTAAGTCGACTCTAACTACTCCAGTTCAACAAAAGTGTAACGCAAAACGTAACTCAAGCAGATCCGAATTTATAACCAGCAAAAACCTTCTCAGTACAAGTAATGTACACTTTAAGGTTTAGCTCGGGCTTCGGAGGATCAAGTTAGATTTATGGTCCTTAGTGATATCTTATTGTCCTGAAATGCATAGCCCCCTACTTTTGTCACTGTATATTTGTCGAAACGTGATTTATCCATTATGTATTGTTATGTTTAGAGTTTAGGCTACTTTTTCAATTAGATGCACTTTATGACTTCACCAGAAGAACAGTGGGTCTTATGTGAATTCATAAAAATTCATCCTAGATGCACATAGATATGTATGGCATATACAAAATGTAAATATATAAACCAACAGCTTTACATACACATACAATTGCTATTCGATCATAAACATAAAAATTCTATTTGCTTTTCAAATCCGAATTTTCTAAGCATGTAGGTAGCAAAGTTTTAATGCACTAAACTGCACTGAAAAAATGACAACTGTTTCTGAGAATTTATTTGAGTGACAAACATTTGCATGTTATCATTATTACAGTTGTTAGAAATTAGAAACAACTATCTAAACCTTTTAAACTTAAAAGGACAAGTCTTTATAATGTGTACAAGTCTAGTCGTCCTATTTTTCGTTGTTTTATCGGTCGGCGATGTAGAATTCTACAAAAAGGTAGGGTAAAAGTAAGGAGAAATTGAAATTTGAAATTCAGTCGATAGAACAGTGTGGAGAAAAACAATTGGATTTTGGAGTTGAGCTGGGAGCCATAGAACTAAACGAAGGCACGGACACGAAGCTCGTTTAACTTGAATTCGATTCTCAGGTTTGGGGGTTGATTTTCTTTCTTTCATCCTTGACTTGACTGCTATGCACCATACTCATATTATACGGATACTATCAGTATCAAATACACAATTTTGCTATGCAAGGCAGAAAAAGCGACGAGAAGTACTCACTCAGTTTTTTCAGCCGTGTCGCAAAATGCTCATAGTACAGTGATGGAGACGGAGAAAAAAGTCCAGAAAATGGAAGTGCTAGAGGTACAGAATGTGTATGGATGGCTGGATAAATATAAGGCGTATGATTGTATGCTCTGTTGGAATGGAGGGGAAGAGGGAGAAAGATCTTTTTTCTCGCATTATATTATGCACATTTTCTTCAAAAGGAGGGATAGCATTTGTAGTAGATATTCGTAATGTAAGTAAAGTGTGCCTAGTCTTTGCAGTCTGGATTCACATAAGAAATGTAAAGATCGACTCAGATCGTAACGGAAAGAATAAGAAATGTAAGATGTGACATGGGAAAATTTTCCAAGAGGAAGGGATAGGACAACATCTGCACAAAGGGTTAACTACGGCTACGAATACAAAATGGACTACAAAATAGGCTACTTACTACAAATAGATACCTTATGTAATCATTTGCCTTATTGTCAATTGCATTATATTTATGTACAAGATATGCACATAAAATGACACAAAACGCAAATACAATAGCTAAATTAATTTCTTGTACATAATATTATTCCAATTCGCAATGACAATTGATATAATATTTATTTCATTATCTTGCAGTCACTTTTCCTACAAAATAGATGTTTCAATTTATATTTGCAAGTTCATTAACAGCAAGCTCCAAAAAGTGACTTTTGAGACATCATGGAATTGCATGAGACAATTTGAGAAGGGCAAGACCATCCTTGCTTTTTGTATTGTTCGGTTGCAGAGAGCTGGGCCCGCGTCCAAACCTGTGGAATGAAGAGCGCATAATATTTATTTATATCCTGTTTCATTAAAATCAGCAACTGCTGCACAACGGTAACTGACAACTGCACGACACCAAATCACCAAACTCTTTCATAATAATAAACATTCAAATATCCAGAATTTTTTAAATATTCCATTCTTTAAAAATCGTAAGTAAAATGGAAAACGTTACAATAACAAAATATAAAATTTTGGATAGTTTTTTGTATTGTAGTGGTATTGTGTTGTGTGAAAGTCGGTTTTTGCTGAACAAACCCTTTAACCTTGAACTTAATTTTTGACAAAATTGAAAATGGGAATGATGAATAATAATCAGATGTCAGATTTGAATTTTTTTATAATAATTTATCATGACTGATGAATAGTATAAATGTTTTAGTCTAGATTCTTGTACTATGAAATAATACGATAATAATTGATAAATGTTTTTCTTTTTAGTGCCACGAATAGAAGTAAACACATTTTTTGCAAAATGCCTATAAACACTCGATCAATGAAGAGGGAGGTGAAGCAGAGTCCAGCCAAGTCGTCAATAATGAAACCTATTATAAGTGGTAGGCCACCGAGAGGGCCCCAAAAAACTACAAAAGCAAAGGAAGATCATGGTCTTACCTCTTCTAAACGATTGGCGAGGGATCCTGTTTTGACTCAGCACATGTCAACTGATGTGTCTACGAAAAAGAAACCGGTACCTATGGGTGGTTTTAGTTCGGTTAGATCAAAGCCCAATTTAAAAGATGTACCAAAAACGAAAATAAATAGGAAAAATGAGGAACCAGTAAGTCTTAAAACCCAATTTGTGGATCTCGGTAACTACTTTAGTGCAGCATTATCAAAGCGACGGGAATTTTACAATTTGTTCAAGGTAGGTAGTTACTTCACAATTTTCACATTCTTGTTTTGCCACAATATAAAATTCGACTAACCCAGTAAATGTACAGCCTAATCACATGGTGAATATCCGTAATCCGAAATGTTAGTAGTTCTGAGTTCTGACTTATTTTCTTTTATTACTGTTTTATAGGAAGCTGAAGAGGAGTTCGAAAAAGATTTCGAATTCGGTAAGAAGCTGATACAACAAAAATCTACCGTTTCCCAGATACCCTTGTCTCACACTCCACTGGGGAAAAAGTTTTATGCAACTATAAATGCATCATCAGCACTTAGTAAGTTTCATTTCTTATTTGTTGGTTTAAGTTGCTTTGCGTGTTAGTTGATTGACTAAAAGAAAAATTTCAATTCTAAATATCTACTATCAAGGGACTAAGAAGTGACTACCATTGTATTGTTATATTTTTTACGACATTATTTGTGAAATATTTTATTCCAGAAAATAAGGATGCTCCCCATCGAAATAAACGATTGCGATCACCCGAAGAATGTAGTTCCGACGATAGAAGAGTTGATAAGCTTCCTGCTTCATTTGAATTTGGGAAAGGTAGTCCTGGAAGAAAAAAGTTAATAATGGAAAATGTTGCTCTTACGACCTTAAACGAAGAATCTTTCACCAATGTTACGTATGTTCAACAGCCACCACAAAATATAGTAGCCTCGACCCTTGCAAATGCTGCTCATATTCAACAGAAATCAGTAATTGTAGAGCCTACGTCTGCTGTTGAAAATACTACTAACGTTCCAAAGAAACCGGGAAAAGAACCAGAACAAGCCCCCGTACTTTCGAATGCTACCTATGTTCAACAGCCACCAGAAAATATAGAAGCAGCCTCGACTCTTGCAAATGCTACTTATATTCAAAAGAAACCAGTAAATGCAGAACCTGCTACTACTCTTGCAAAAGTTCCGAACATTCAAAAAAACCCAGTAAATGTAGAGCCCACCGCTACTTTTGCAAATGTTCTTGACATTCAGAAGAAACCAGTTAATGTAGAACCGACCACTACTCTTGCAGATGCTACTTACGTTCAAAAGAAACCAGTAAATGACGAACCTACCTCTACACTTTCAAATGCTACTTATGTTCAAAAGAAATCAGGAAATGTAGAACCGGCCTCTAGTATTGCAAATGCTACTTACGTTCCACAGAAACTGGGAAAAGTACCCGCTCCCGGTCTTGCGAATGCTACGTATGTGCAAAATAAAGATGCAGATTTACCCGAATCTACTGGAAATGAATCTTCTGAAGAACTATTTTCTGATGACGATATGAAAGCTTGTATGGGTAAAGTCGTCGAATCAAAGGAGGAACCCTTTCTCCCAGAAATCGGAAACGATAAAAAAAGTGAAGGTTCTAATTCCACGTCTTCCTCCGTATCAGCCCTCGTTGAGCGGTTTGAATTAAAAAAGATGAATAAAATAGGAAGTAATTTGAAAACTGCAGTTGCCGCTGACCTGAATGCTCCTGACGTTGCTTCTTGTAGCCAAGAAAAGGTTGATAAACCTATGGAAAAAGAGCCACTTTTAGACAATGCTACCTTTATATTCGAATCTAGTGTAGTTGAATCGCCGATGGACACGATGGAGAGGGAAGTAACACCAATACGGGACAGGTCGGAAGCATCGACTGTCAAAAGTATAAAACCGCGTGAACTACAGAAAGAGGATTTAAGTAAAGTAAATTCAACATTTATCAAACCTGTTGCACATAAAATGCCTTCGGTCGATCAAACTTTTGTGGTCAATAGTAATAAGCAGAACAATGAAGATTCCGATTCCGAAGATGAACTCCTACCTCCTCCTGCCTCAGATAAAACATACGTAAAAGGTTTGTCAAGATTTCGTTTATATTCTATTTCTTTCATTGTTTTATTTTATTACAATTAAACTATTAATTAAACTGTACCTACTATGAACTATGTTCATGCTAGTAGTGTCAGTGACACTCTGTCACACATAACACTTCATTAAATTCGAAATTATTTATAATAGCAGATGCAAAAAAGATTGCGATGTCAAAGAAATTATCCCCGATCTTGGATTTACCTAAAAAGAGTTCTCAATCTAGCAAGTCTGGCTTAAGCACAAGTTCAAGTTCCTCTGGAAGCATGAAATCGGCAGTTAGTCAGCCATCCCTCACAAAAATTGGTGTAAAGAATACAGTGATGTCTGGGTCTGCTGGAACACTTTTTGAAAAGCAAAAGGCAACAGCTAAAGAGGCAGAGAGTACTTATAAAAAGCGGTTGATGGAAAAGGAGGAGGAAGCTGTCAAAAGGAAATTGGAGATAGATCAGAGGAAAATGGAACTCCAAAAAAAGTACAATACTTTTAAATAAAAAGCTTTTTTTTTGTTTTTAAAATATAACTTTGTCATTATCAATGATTTACAGGAAGAATGAAGAATGGAAGCGAAAGGCAGAAAAAATGAAAGCTGAAGAAAAGAAAACAGTGCCCATGCCAGCATCCAAAGTTCATTTCGTTGGTCAGAGTAGTCAAGGAATGAAAGGAGCCACACTGCATCAAAACCCAATGATAAATCATCCTAAATTCGGCTTGCAGATGAATGCACTTAAACCTGGCAGTTCATCGGCTTTTCCCTCCAAATTCAATCCCAAATTGTTGGTACGTAATTTTTCTGCCGATTCGATTTTTAATGTCCCCAACTCCACATCACTATTAAGTCGAGATGAAGTTTTTAGGTATTGATTTTGATTCTTTTTGATAACTTGTGTTGATTATGCTCTGCGGAAATATTTAGATGCCTTCTAGCGATCCACATGCCAAGAATTACGAAGAACCGTCTCGAGATGATTCATTCAGAACGGCAGACGGTTGCAGTTTCCTTGATATGACTGCTGATGTCGATCCAGCCAATAACTATGACATCACACGCTATGAAGACATAGATGAGGAGTGTAAGCATAGAGAACACAAATCAATTCCGGACTGGGCAAGAGGTAATTTAAAAGACAGTGTTAAATGTTTATACCTGCAAATGTTTGTGTGTGTTCTATTTTTTGAACTTATTTTTATATCATAGGTGACAACATAACGTACTCCCTGTTCAAGCAAATCCCCTATGAAGGCATGGATTTTCCTTTCTTCGCTAAAGCGGATGCTAAGTTTAGATTATTTCCAAATTTCGGGAAGTAACTGAAAATGTAATTGTATATTTAAATCCACATTTGATTTGTTTCAGTGTTGGTTGATCTTAGATTTTGTATGTTTGTTTTTTAAGGAACTTTGTGGGTTCCATAGCGCAATGTAAATGCCTTCGTAATAATTTGTACAATTTATAGTGGTAGTTTTTAAAGTAACTTGTGCAAAATGTCGAAAAGTAGAAAAACAATAAATTAAGCTTATTTCATGACAATTTTTTATTCTATGCAATAAGTTACATTTTTTGTTATCGTATAGTTTTACTGCCAAATACTTGAGTAGTAGGCCTTAAAAGACATTTCCCTGCTTTCAAAAACGACGGCAGTGTGTTATATTGAATTGACTTTATCTTAACACTCCCTTAGCTGTTTTGTATTCCTACAAAGTGGTTATGAATGAAAAAGTCAAACATGAAGCTATATGGACTTGAGAAAAAGTTGAGCCTTTGCATTTTAGTGTTCAATCAAATATTCAAGGACACAAAAGTTTTGAGATATTGTCTGAAGAGTTTTTGTAGTGCCTACTAAATCCATAGTGAGCTAGTAAAATCCAGTATAAACTTGTAGTACCGGACATATTCAAGAAAACAGTTGATGGTTGCCAACAGAAGACAAATTCAAGTTTAGCTTCACCCCAACAAGTTACCTATGCTGCAAGTGTGAAGAGGAGTGAAAGATGGGAAAACAGGTGAAAGTGAAATAATACATGAAAACAGGGGCTGTAAATATCATTTGTAAAAGTCGAAATCCTTTGCTTGGCTGATGTGAATTATTTAAAATCAAAATCCATAACAAACATTGGGGAAGTTAAGAGGAAGAGAAAGCTTTCAGTGGGATTTGCATCTCAAGTCAGTTGTTTTCCTTTTACACAATAGAAACACGAATTCGTCGTTGGCTATTCCTACTATTTCCAAGTTGAAGCTACTTTAGACAGAGAATTGAATAATACAAGTAGATAGCTAACTAAGTAACATTGTTAGGATTATAGTACCTATGTGGTTGTTATTTTATATTTGTTTTATTATACGTAAATGTATATATATTTACAATAGAATAACAGTTAGAATCCTTGGATAGCCTAGTGCTCTGTTTTCACAGTAGAAATAGAGTTTAGTATATGTAAGGCAGTGCAGTAGAATAAGCTGTATACAAATACACTACAATATTTACTATAGTGGAGTGCAGTAAAGTTTCGCAAAGTCAGATTTGTTTTCACTCGACATCTGCCTTCCTTTCCTCTCCAAGCCAGAGTGTATTGTAGTAATGTGTAGTGTAAAGTGTAACTTATTTAAAGTATACTTAAGTATATTGTAAGTGTATACTTATATCCTCTGTATATGTAAGAGTGCGGGTATTAACCTGCAACGTTAGATTTTCTGCTTAGGTTAGTATATATCTGTATGGTTATAGCTTTAGCATAAGTTTTCCGTAAGTACCATCATTTCATATAAGTATATCTGTAGGTATACTATATAGGAGATAGAAAAAAGTGAGACACTTTGCTTTTCTGCTCCCAAGTAACATTTGAAGCTGATTCGTGTAAAAGAAGCTTATTCTGAGTCTCTCTCTCTCTTCGTGGTCTCTCTCATCCCTTTCTGGATGTGGATGGGATGCTATTTGACTCGGCGACTGAATTCATGCAAACCCGAACTTTCTCTCTAATGTAATGCTCTTCTTACTCCTATCTTGCATTATGCGAAACATTTACTTTCTGTATTGTGTTTTATATTGTATGGGCCTAGCTAAATTAATACTTAGGAAGTTATTCTATAAGTAAGCTGTGCTCTTACTTACAGATACGGCTGTCCTTGCATTATTGCTAGTACTCGGAAGAAATATCCTAATATAATATTATACAAACAGTATCTCCATCCATGTTGGTTACCTCACTAAACTAACTAGCTAGGTTAGTAGATTCTGCTGATTCTCGTTCAGACTTGACTATATTATGGCTCTTAGGAAAATGGCTCTGTAGAATATATTAGTATGTTATATCAAGTACTATGTATATAGGTATTTATAAATGCTTTCCTCTTTCGTTGCGTAGAGTTATGTGTGTTTTGCTTTGCTCTCTTAGCCCCTGCCAAGCCAAGCCGTGTGTCGTTCCTTGGCTTTCCACAAACTTTCTCATAAATAATTCAAAAGAAGCAGAGTAACCTAATTTTCTGCTGTCTCGCGTCTTCCTTCTCCATTACGAATTCCTTATAATAGGCACTTGTGCCCGAGAATGGGAGTAGACTCAGACTCGGTTCAACCAACGCTCAATGCTACAGGATTCTCTACTCTATCCTCTTCGTCTGGTCCACTTGCTTTGCTCCACTCAACTCTAAGGTATATCTTTATGTAAAATTAACTGCTTGCTTTTCTCCAGGTTATTGCAGAATTTGACTTCTCTCTCTGACTGTAATCGCGCAGTTCATCACATTACTTCGTTTATAAGTAGACATCCACTGATATATCTGTCCGAGGCAATACGTTGACAATTTACACATAATCCCCAGTCATCCCACTAATATTTCATCTTACCGTCCGCTTTTGGACACACAATTGAAATATGCATCTCTAGAATTACTACTTAAACCCGATATTTTACACATATCTCCCAATCTGAACACTGCCTGTGCACTCAACATTAAAGTCTCCCTTAGAAGAACATTAAATATCACATTAACGTTAGCTGGGCCTATTCATCGAGCCTAAAAATCCATTAAGTGCTAGCCAAACAACTCATTATTTATTTCTATCCTACAGGCAGCCTGCATCTTTCCCGCATTACACTTAGTCATTTCCCCATGTCCCACTAACGCAATACGCAACATAAGAACTACGTGGTTTAGGTAATCTATAATATTATTACATATGCTCTATACATTAAGCTGAATTGTAGAGGAAAATCTATCGAAGAGTCTCTATGATATAATATTAAATACCAAGGAACTTAACTTTCAGTTAGTGTAGTGCAGTAAGTTTTAATTACATTTATAAAACCACATGATTATCTTACTGTAGGTTAACAGAGTGCAGTCTGGAATTGTGCATCTGGAATCTGGATTGAATCTGGATGCATCTGGAATTGTCAGACCACTATTATGTGCCTAAAACTTTTTGATTTTTATTAACTGATACATTTAACTCTATTTCCAGTGTATTTCCAGTTCATTCCAGTAGACATTGATAGGTTTTGCAATAATTGCTACTTTGCTACTAGATTTAAGGTTTCTGATTGCGAATAAATAGAGATCTTATAGACGTAAGTATAATGTGGACAATGCAAAGGTTTGGATTGGGTAATAACAATCATTTGGACAAGTTAATACATATTGTGTAGATGATTCAAAGCAATTTCCGATATTTTGAACGTATAGTAGTATATGCTATTGAATTCAGTACGTCCGTTTGTCAATACTGTAACGAAGAGATTGTCTGTGTGACAAGGAATAACCACAAGAAGGAGATAAAATTTGGAGAATCTTCCTCCAAGGAGCCGTTTTCCCAAAAAGAAGGTCTTCCTTGGTGTTAAATTATTGTTGAGAAACATTACATTGACATTACATTATTTTGGTGTTAGGCAAAACGACTTGAGAACTATCTGCTCTGCTGGAAACTGCAAGTACTCGTAGGGCAATGGAAGGATGAGGAAAACTAGACTAATATACATAAAGGTTTTTTATGTATATCTCTTCCTGGGTTAAAGGTAATATCGATGTATCTCTCCTGATCTATATATTTATTTTGTATTAGTAATCCTGAGATAAGGTCTAAAAGCCCCAATATACACTGCATACACAGTCTGCGAAAAACTTGGTTATTTGATGCGTTATTCATATTCCTTTGGCTTCTCTGGTTGTGTATAGCTTCCCTGGCACTCTGATCCATTCTCCTGATAATCCTCTCCTATTCACCAATTTTCACTGTTACGGAGGCGTTTTCATGAGCATTGAGCTGTAAATACATACGGATATAAATACAGAGATGGTATTATATACAATAATAAACTTACACCCAGCAGTAATACGAATATTTATGTCACTACCGATTCCACATGAAAATAACACGAGACAAAATTTCTACTCTTTGCTAGTGAAAACAGTGGGATAAATGAAGTTCACACAAGGAAATACATATTCTATGTTTACATTGACAATGAATTGCCAGCTACATTTTCGTTTTCGTTCAGCACACGCTACTGGTGAAGATAAGACTATAGCTATTGCACATTGTGGTGTAATCGAATCGGATGAAATGGGAATGGAAAACTCAATATGATGGCTGCGTGAACAATTTCCCTCTTCCATTTGGCATAATGTAAATTTTCTAATGTTGTTATTCAGCAATTCTAGACTAACTACGGAGTTCCGAATCATATATGCGGGATAAAAAGTGTCGTCTAGAATTTAGGACGTAAATAATGTCATAAGGAGTGTATAAAAATAAAAATGCATTTGGGTTCTCCGTGCAATTCTATTTATTCATGAAGTGGAGAAGTTTATTGTTGTATTGTCCATGGATGCATTTCCTTATCTGCTATGAATGGGATGTCCTCTCTGAGGATTTCCTTTCCATTTTTATTTCATGGTCATATTCTAGAGCAATACTCTCAACTCTTCCATTGATGCATTTTTGATTAAATTCGGTTTCTCATATGCATACACATTGTAGAGATGCTGCAATGGAGATATTTGATATTATATGGCATTCCATTGTGTTGGCTTTGGTTTTTTCATCATTTATTACTAAGAGTCTCAGGGTTCTGTTCGGTTTCCTATTTATTTTCCGGTAGATTCCACACATTATTCTGTTGGAATGAAGGAAATCCGGCTGCTGGAGAAATACATACGAGAACTACGTACATATTTGTATTTCTTCTTTATCTCGAAGGTCTCTCTTTTATCTCTGTTGACGCTTTTCGTTATCTATGGCATTGCAGATCTCATCAGTTCACTTGACTCTTATTCAGTCAAACTATTTCCTCTCTTTGACACGGCAATTCGGACTACTATGCTCTCGCCTGTTTATTGTACAGATTACTTAGTCCAAAATTTGTTGACTGCACAAGATATTCTAGAGAGAATCGGAAAATACGTTTTCATTCAATTCTGGGCACAGAAATGCAATGTACAAAGAGTAGTAGTTCCACCACCAACGCCGCTTCCTCTGATTCTCAATAAAGTTAAGAAAAAAGAATTCGATTGTGGAAAACATAAGGGATTTCCATTACATTACTAGCGGTACATTTCTTATGGCATGACTCAACTAACGTGTTTATATTAGAACTATATCCCAATAGTCTTTTTCGTCTTTCTCCTACTATTAATATAGAGGATAAAGAAATACTATGGTGTATGTACAGCAAGTATTCTTCTAATAATATCTCCTAGATTTCTTTCTTCTGTCAGTTCTGTCTGTCGCTCTCTTTTCCAGTTCTGGTCTGTTCCGTGAAAAGAATTCGATATATTTACACACTTTTCCAATATTGAATCTATCCTCCTGTAAAAGCATGCTATACCAAGCATATCTGCTATTTTGTTAGGTGTATCTTTTCTTCGTGCTCTCTCTGTAGTACAGAACAAAGATTTTGATTTTCTGCTGCAGCCATAGAATGGCACATGAACTGTGTCTACTATCTACTAAGAAGTAATATTAAAGTGGAATAATACGCTTACACATTTTCCGCTGTTCACGTGTAAAATCGGTGTGCAATTTTATGTATTCAATAGCATTACCTAACCTCCGAGCACTATACCTACCTGCCTAGTTTGGAAGCAAAGAGTCTCCAGTTTAGCTAAAGATACATGCAGATGTAACCAAGATGAAATTGAATTGGCAGATTTGAGAAAATTGCTTTGCATGTTCTTAGGGAAAATGGAATTTTCATATAACATCACGGTAACTGCACTGTGTTACATCTACAGACTCAGGTCTTTTCTGATTTGATTCCTCCAGTTATGTCTTCATCCTCATTTATTTACCCCATGTACTACTTTTTCTGCAATCCTCTCTTTCCTTCCTATACAAACTATCTCATTTTACATATGCAACCCGACCAGTCCGTATATCACTCCATATAATTCTTTCATAACCAACTGCAATACACTGTAAATAGCAAAATTATGCCTACAATTCACATATTATTATAAAAGTTACACGAGTTTCAGAGCAACTTATTACAAACTTACATAATTCCAGGGAAAAATCCAAATTTTATCAAAATACTACTAAATTGTATTTTAATGTTGCGTAATATCAACATTCCTACATTATGTAGTTTATAATAGAGATCTAGAGCAGTTGGATAACATTTTCGTCCTTCAAAAACTTGAGGAAGTGTAGTTTGAGAAATGGAAATGTACATATATAAACTGACTATGAATCTTCCTGTAGTATAATTATAACATATTGAAGACGTATAGCCATCTTTATTTGATTATATGGGATATGCTACAACTATTTATCAGATTTAAAGTATTCTAAATGTGGAAAGATTGCTTTTCCCGAAACGACTCCTTTATAGACTAAAAGCATTCCTCGCGATAAGTTTTCATTCATGCGAAACAGTTACAGAAGGAGTCTAAGATATTTATGTCCCACATATTTGTACTTTGTACTCATAATAATAATGAGTAGCTTCTGCCATGTCGGTTCTTCCTCCCTAATTCTAGAGAATAGCATATCTGCAGAATAATCTACCCGCTATTGTGTTAATCTAAGGAGTAGATAGTTGTAGGTAGCGTAATGCTTTAATAATAGAAAAAGAAAGTCCCGAAGATTCCCAGTAACTATCATCGTCATCTACCAAGAAACCTTCCTTGGGCGGAACTTTTGCATAATTGAACTCGTCAAAGAAAGGCCGCAGATCATAACTTTTCATTATTAATGACTCTCTTTATATTACGAGCAACTATCGCACAACTCATTCCCCCTTTCTCATCCAACTTAACGATGGTGCACGGCAGGGGATGTAGCGAAAATCTGCCATCATCACTAACAATAAGTTCGATGTATTTATTCCAATTTGTACTTAAAAATATCCCACTCCCATCACAGACTCACAATAAATATCTTAATCACTTCGAATCTACTATTAATTATCTAATTTAAAATGGTACACTGTTTTAAATCTACTGCGTAGTACTATACTTCACCCACATTTTGTGTCACGGAAATGTAAACGGTAGAACAACCTTTACCTATGCCTAGTAGATCCTACAATATGAGCACCAACATTATAATACCCACAAGACAAGTCGTTTCGTCGTTTGAGTGTCTGCACTGACGGTGACTTTCGTCTTGACTAAAGTTGATTTTATTTGTCTAAATGTTCGTAAATTGTGTAGTGACAATCGCTATCGAAGACTTGGTATCATAACGAGCCTCAATTTTATCTCTACAGAGTAGTTTGAAAAAATGAATAAGGTTGTATGTCAAGTAGAGTTGTCAAAGGGCTGTTGGAAAATCGAGGATGCAAATGCATAAAGAAATCCAGAGATGCAGATAATAAAGGGACTTTTTTCAAAAATATTTCGTTCAGAGTCGGAAATGAAATGAAAATGGCCTAAGACAGTTGATTATGTGATTTGCGTACAATATCTCCTTTTCTCCTATTCAGTCCTGAATTTGTATATGCTGTGATTTGAAACTTACTTTTGCATATAATATTATGCATGGTAGGGATCTTTTGTGTTGCTGAGATGTAATAGGGTATTAGATTCCAGTTCGTCGGTTGTTTCTTTTCCTTCATTTTTACTATTCATGTGTATCTGGGATATTAGTCTAGCTGTGCACATAGGAAGATATGTTTTTCAGTTGTATGCGTAATGGTTCCTGGTTTCGAATCAGAAAATTCCCTTTGACTTTTTCTAATGTACTGCTGCAGTGTACTTTGGAGGACACGGAGAGACAGAGAGAGTAAGAATGTGAGGAGAAACAAAGTAGGAATACAGACAAGACATGATAGTTCACTTTGCATAAATATGTCAGTAAATTTTCACCTTTCTCCTTTTCCACTCATAAATTCATATTTTGAATTCTGCTCAGATCCCGAGGGGAAGGATGAAAATGGAAGGCTTCCACTAGCAGACAGCAGATAGACACAGAGGCTTAATGCAAAGCTCGAGAGTACAAAACTAAAACACTGTCTTATGAATTCTGATTCTTTCTCACTCACTCACACACCGATGCCCCTTTCTTCTGAGTCAGTTTTAGTTTTACAGAAAAGCAAACAACCATGCCTTACATTAAACATTTGCATCACAGACTCTGCATGTGTGCCTATTAAATGTAACGCTACGTGACGTGCCGGCTCATTCTCCTTATCTGTCTGTCTACTTACTCTGCATTTATTCTAACCTTCTTCCTCTAATGAATCACAATTTCCAATATTTATGTAAACCATCAATTACAAATTATTACGGTCATAAATGTACAGTTTTGAATGTAAATTCGTATCTCAACTACTATAACCAGAGCATTATACTAACTAGTTTGGGAAAAACTAAGGTCTTGACAAAATCATATCGAAGTTTTTGAAAATGTAGTTCACAGAATACATACTATTTCAACATAATGGCCTCCAGCATTAAAATTCACTATAATAAGTGACTGCTTGTTTGCAATTACAAATTTTTTCCATGCAACACAATTATGCAATTTACAATTGTGCAAGGACTTTCATTTAGTTTACATTAGTTCATACAGCATGGAAATGCAGTGAATAAAAAATAATTCGTAAACAATTTAATTGACTTTGACAAACTGTCCCAAGTTTGTTTTGCTCTTTTGTACTTAAAAGAAAAAAGCATATGCATTGAGTGCATTCATTATAAATGTCCTATGCCAAAAGCTTGGCTGTTTTGTTCCCAAGTTCTAGGGTTTGTGATTTGTGACAAAACTTTACTCCAGTACAGAACTATCTGCTCTACAGAAAATCTACACCAAGCCAACTCCCTCTAAATTGAAGCACAGTAGACAGTACCTACATAGAACTAAAATATTGCGATTTGTGTCGCTGTGCAGACTTACTTACTTTACATGTGTCCTCCACCGCATGCACTTACAACTTCTAAACCAAAGCAGGCAGCATGGTAATCAAACTCAGCTATTAGATGGACATGTAGCTTAGTAAAATACAAGTCCCTCACTTTATGTGATTAAAATTCTGTCATAAACTACCATAACATTTATAATACAATATAGTATAATAGTATAAAGTTGTCTAGAGTCTAGACTGTTTTTAGCTTCATCAGTCATAAATAATTTCCTACTAATTATATAGGAAATTGTCTTAATATTATAACTAGAGTTCGGAAATCATTTCGAGAAGGACTTATTACCATTTTAAAACTTGTATTACGCTAAAATATTTAGCTAATACAATATCATGAGTACTATATGTAAGAATATGTAATACTTCGTAAGGTATAATTTTATGTAATGCTTACCAAATATGTTAATGCGTACTTTAATATGTATTTTACCTAACCACCAATAATGACAAACTCATTAATAAAATCGTATTTAAAGACTTCTATATTCTAGACATTATTCATGACAGTTGCTATACATGTTTAATCATTGCGGAACTGTGTGGTATGTATACACACATAATTCCGTATTTCCTACGCTATTTGTTTCTGTCTTTTAATTAATTGATAAGCCACTCAGACTGCACCATCCCCCTCTAAATCCCCCGAAGAGGAAGTAGAACGGTCATCGTGGATCGTGCTCTGCCGGTAGGACAGTGCTCGACCCGTCTCACGCTCAGAGGAAGGTGCTTAATCACGTCATCGTGGCTTGTTCCTTCGCCGAATTGGCGTAGGGTTTGAGCTTACATACTAAAGAAATGATCCTTTGAAGTATGATCTCGAATTCTCAACTCCCTTCAAACATCTACCCAACCATCCAACCCGTTTACCAACCTACGACTTCCACATAGACACACAATTGACACGCATTAAAACCAATAGTAAGTTATACAAATTAATATTTTTAAATATAGAATTTTATGCTCTTTTATAATTTGCATAGACAGTTTCAATAATTTCTTTCAAGTAAACATTATTAAAGTTTTATTGCTTGACACTCACTAAAAGTGTGCTTTGAATAAAGCTAAGCTATGCATAAAGCTATCCTATACTACACTTTGTCGTGTGTATTCAAATGTTCTGCATTGCAGCCGAATAATCCAGAAGAGACAAGTTTTAGCTACACACCTTAACCAACTCAGCGTACATAAATACATAAGTTTATATTTACCTATCCTCATTTAATAAGTCTACATTAGCTACCTAAACATGTATTATTTATTATTTGTTATTTATTATGTTCCTGCTGCTCCTATTCCTACATTTGTTTACCCTTCAATTTGCCTGGCTGAATTCTGTTGTAAATAAATATTTCACTCTATGTAAGTTAACAAGAAAGTTGGCAAAACTGACTATAGGGCTGAATCCTTAAATAAATTAATATTCCACTGAAGGAATATACATGTTGCTCACCATGTTGTGCACAATCAATATCCGTTGCACAAAGAGCTATTCTAGCTGACTATGACTTAACATATCAAAAGCGAAATCTACCTGCATTTTTTAAAAAGCATAGTAAAATAAAAATGTTTTCATCAATCTATGTCACAACTAATATTTAGGATGCACCGAAAAGATGTAAGTAGTTGTGGCAAACGTTTCTTTAATTTTGGTAAGTGCTAATAATATTATGCTTCTTTCTTAAGGCTTGTAAGTGACAAGTCTAAGTTTGTAATGACAGATATGTCGTCGTTGGTGCCTTTATCTACTGTCAGCAGCTGAATGGAGCAGTAAGACAACAATTGCCAATGCAAGCATCTTTATCCTTTTAAAGTACAACTTTAAAAACATTAGAATTACAGCTCTGAACCCATAGACAAAACCCAAAACAGTCTACTCTTAAGTATATATTGCAGTTAAATAATAGAAAATTGTTATTTTCTTTAACGATAATCATGATGGCATATATTATTATAGCATTAAAGCTAACATTTCTTTTCAAACAAACCGAAGGATTGTTCCTACTTGACAAGCTATAAAATACTCAGTTACTGTTGCAGTTAAAAAATGGTCAGTTACGGTTTCGCCATTAAGGTATCGACATAAAAACCAGACTTTACATAAAAAATGTCAACTGCTACAACATAAATTGTGAATTAGACAAAAAGTATTCAACGTATTTTGTATGTATATTTTAATATAGACAACATAATTCAGGCTAAAATATTAACAGCATTTAACAAGGTTGAAACTATCAATAATATCAACAGGATGTACGTGAGTTGATGTCAACTTCAAACTGACAGCTTTAATCAGTTAGTTAGATCAATCTAGTCCAGAAACAGTTTTCATGCCCACTTTTGAATAATTTCTGGCTAGACTTAAAGGTTAGCGGAGTAAAGACTCATTGAGCTCATTAAGAGTTAATCGTTGCACACGAATAGTTCGTCTGTAGTATTAACCATGTTGACGAAAAACTCCTTGAAGCTACTGGGAAAGGTGGTTAGAGTATGCCATGTTCTTAGAATAGTTCCGTTTCAGTGGGACTCAAAGTTACTAAAATTAATTCCGTCAAAATCGTCTACAGTACCATGTTATATCAACCTACTCAATCTGTACATTTTCACGGTATTCCTCATCTCCCGAATATCGAGTTTGAAAACCGTCGTAAGTCCATTCAAAACAACAGTGATTGTTGCTCACTTAATTTACACTGTAAATTCTGTCATGATGTGCGTCATCGGCACCACAATGTTAGCTTTCAAAGATGATATACAAATGTTTTTCAACGACTACATTGAAGTTTTCATGGATTTCGGAGGTTTGTTAGACTTGATACATTATATAACCCCAAAAACAGACTGATTTTCAATAGTTTTGTTTTAATAGATAAATTCTTTCCGAAACGAAAAAAAGGTCCAACAGATCTATTCCTGATATTGATGTATCGTCTGGTGCCAGTCTTGGGAATTGTCAATTTGGTTCCATTTCTAAAATACTATCGCTATCCATTTTGCTTCTATTCATTACTACTTCCGCATATTGGGAAATCATATATTCTCATCATTGTTCTCGCGATATTCCAAACTTGGATCCTCATTGCAACGGTGCTTATGGGCATGTTCTACTTGTGTTCATACGTTCCTCCCACTTTAATCAGTCTTGAAATCTCAACACACTTAAAGTAAATAGCTACTAATCGCATTATATAATTAAGAAAACCATCTGAAAAATATTAATGTCGAAACTTTCTTTAGAGTGACGAAGAATTTTGAAGGCGACAAGAACATCTTCCCGACCAGGAAAGAGATTCCTTCCATTCTTCGACAATTGCAACTGATTTCAAATGAATTTGACCATTGTTTCGCTACCATTATTGTCCCTGTCGTAATGGGTTGCATGATGATTCTGAATATCATGGGATTTTATTGTGCAATCGTCCTGCCATTTTCACAGCGTCCTATAGAAAAAATGATAATGGTTTACTCTTCTGCCTTTACGGCCTCATTCAACACTGTCATTGGCATCGTTGGGGGAAGACTATTCAAACTTTCCACAGCAATGCTCCGCTCTTGGAGAATGCTGCCTAACAACAGTAAATACTTAAAGAAATTCCTCAAGTCATGCAAACCCCAAAAGTTAAAGGTCGGCATCTTTTACTTCATCAGGATAAATAACACGTTAACTGTAGCCAATCGTATAATCAATTACACAGGGAAAGTACTCATTTGGACAGGATTTGGCAAATGAAAACGGAAGAGAGCGTAAATATTTTATATGGTAATTGACAATCAATCAAGGATTTATGGTTTTGTCTGCAAAGTGATTGTACAAGTAGTATAGTGTTGTATAGTACTACAATATTCTACAAACTACAAACAAATTACAGTACCATATAAAACTTGAAGACAATTTAAGAGATTGCTATACCGTAGTGCGTACTTAAACTAAGTATTGCCCAGGAAGTTATACTTACTACATATTTGTAAATATGTAATACATGGAAATACCTAACATCTAGTTCATCTTGACGTAGAATCGATCCTGGTGTCACTTTTACATTTGACATTTACATATAGGACGGGGCTTTTGACCACGCAGTTACGGATTGATGAGATTGAAAACTAAAATTCTAATAAAAGTATCTGAATGAAAGAATATATATTATTAGAAGGTCTAAGTGCATTCGAATAAGGTAGGAATCTATCACTTGCTATACAATATATCACTGATATTATTGGGTCTTGTAATCTTGTCTGTCCAAAATAGTCCATAATTGAGGTATTTATTTAAAGACAAAAACTATATGCTGGATTATACTATAACTTCACGTAAAAGCATTTATACTTGTACCATAGTACTTGTATACAACACCATACATACAATATCTTTGGTCAATTCCTAAAAGTTGTCAATACTGAATAATATTAAAGCATTTACGAGTTGGCTGCGTGTTGGTTGCTCACGTCAGTCGCAGTCCTCGGTGATAGGAACATCGAACAGTTTGGTTTGTCATCATTAATTATTAAACTACTTATTTATTATAGTAGTGTAGTGTGCATTATTAGACTATAATATCATAGGTACTGCCTTTTGCCATGGTTGAAATAAAAGCATTCCAATTTAACCAAACCATTATACCTTAATTGCATTTATAACTCTTTTTCTTAACCAATAAATACGTTTAATTTTGTTTATCCGAGCAAACACCATTTTGGCTGACTGTAAAATCTTCATTCGTCACTTACACTTAGTACCATTGCATTAGCAGTATTGCGAGTGTACAAAAATAAATACTTAGACTTGAGTAAAAATATTCACAAATGATAACGATTTTATGAGACCATAATTTATATTCAAAAAAATAACTTATTCAACAGAGTTGTTTACGTTTTTGAGCATAGTTGACTATTTATTTATTTTTCTTCTGTCACTGCACTTTGAACACTATGTTAACTCAAAAAACATTGGCTATTTTGGGAAAATGTGTGACTATGTGTCATACAATGAGGGTGTTGCCGTATCAGTGGAACTTTAAGCGACACAGATTGGAGTTAAGTAAAGCTTCCCCTGTTCCATTTTACTTCACGATCTCACACATATATTTCTACGCAATCTTCTTGGTTATTCGAATTCCTGCACTGAAAACGATGGAAAGTACTGCAAAAACGAGTCTCATCTTGGGTCACATTATGTACTTGCTATACAGCATCCTAATGTGTGCTATGGTAGCAGTCACAATCATTTTAAAAGAAGAAGTGATGTCGTTTGTGAACCATTACATTGAGGTTTACTTGGACTTTGGGGGTAAGTGGTTGCTATACGGTAAGTATAATGTAAATCATACAAATAATTAAAAAATTTATACTTTTATACAGAAAGATTCGGTACACGGCACAAAAAAGGAAGCGAACCTACAACCCATGCAGACATATTCTTGAAATTGGTGGTGCGGGCCCTTCCCTTCATTGGATTCATGAACATTTTACCTTATTTAAGGCTTCACCACCTCCCATTTCACTACTATTCAGTGATACATCCTTACCTAGGAAAATCTTACATTCTCATACTCCTTTTGTCCATTTATTGCACTTGGATTATGGCCACTGCGTGCTATCTCGCCGTATTCTGGATATGCGCTATACTTCCTCAAGGATTTGGTGCCATTGAAATTTTGGCAATCATGAAGTAAGATAATTAATTTCCAACCTATCCCTTGTAATTTCCCTTGTAGTACAAACTGATGAACTAATAGACATCCTATCCTTATAAACTTATAACAATAACTCTTCCTGAGATAAAATAAAATTAACAATGCATACATAATTGGTGGTGTTCGTTGTACCTGAATTTAGAATAGATGACATTTTTGAAAATGTCAAGTAGTTCTTGGATGGATTTATCATTGACCTACATAAAATATCATTTCAGTAATCATAATTAAATTACCTACCTAAATAAACGTCCTAATGTATCTGAAACTACCAAGATATACTTATTGATTGGTAAGACGTTTTCTTGGGAACTATATCCTGAAGAGCTAACGGGTGAATAGGAATACCATAGACATTCATCCTACCTTTGTTGTAACTTTCTTTACCGTAAAATGAATGTCTCAAATGTAAGTTTGATTATTTCGAAGATTAAAATTATTTTGTATTTCAGGGTGCCAAAGAAAATCGACGGAGACAAAAGAATCTACCCGAAACCAGAAGAGATGCCACTTCTACTACACAGTTTGCAATTGCTTGAAAACGAATTCGACCAAAGCATTACTTTGTACATTCTACCATGTACCTTAACTTTTCAAATTATTATGAACATAGTAACCAATTATTGTGCTATAGCTCTTCCGTTTCATGTACATCCAGCCGAGAAGATATTCTATACCTACATTTCGATATGGTTAACTGCATTCAACATGGTTGTCTGCTTGGTTTACGGAAATTTGTTTAAGCGCTCTTCAGCTACTCTTCGATCATGGAGAATTCGACCTGGGAATACCAAATACCTCACAAAGGTCCTTAGGTCATGTCGTCCCAATAAAGTGAAAATCGGCCGATTTTATTTCCTCAGAGTAATTAACGCATTGACAACAGTCAATCGAGTCATCAATACTACAGGAAAGTTACTCATTTGGACTGGATTTGGAAAATGAAAGAAATGTGGTAATTGACAAATGGTCATGGGTTTGGTTTGCGAAGTGATTGCACTACAAGTAGTAACTAAGGTGTGCAATTCATATACTCCAAACTGCAAACAAATTACAGTACCATTTAAACTTGAAGACAATTTAAGAGACTGGAATGGATACTTATATTAAGTATTACCCACGCTATATCAAACTGTAATCTGTAAATAGCCCTTAACAACTAGGTCATCTTGATGTAGGTTCTTAATGCAAGTTTTACCTTTGATATTTGCAGGGGCCGTGTTAGTACAAACAGACAGTTTGATTGAAAAATAAAATTTAGAAAAAAAGTACCTGAATGAAAGTAAGCATATAATGTTTGATTTTTAGTCAATTACAATAGAAAAGACATGTGTAACAAATGTATACCATTACAATATACATGTACATCATGTACTTTGCATAATCTAATGTAAATACAATTGAGCAACCCTTGAAGGTTTAGGTGAATTCGAATAAGTAGAAAACCATCACTTGTTTTACAATATATGACTATGCACATTATTGTGTCTTATGTAACCCTGTCTGGTCTATCCGCAATAAATATGTGCATAATTGAAGTATTTCATTAAGGAAACGTTTTATAAAATACTTGCTAAACCATTTCTTAGCTATTCCATTTCTAGGGCAAAGGAGGTCATAATAAGAATTACAATTAGTAAAAGTATAAAAATAAATTCTTAGAATAAGACGTATTGATTGAAAGTAACGTAAAGCATCTATAGTTGTACATACACCATCATACTTACGATGTCGTGACATTGTTCGTAAAAGTTCTCAATCCGAATATATTGGTAATAGATTCGTGAAGAAATATTTATTATTTTAAAGCATTGACGAGTACTGCTTGTTGATCGCCTCTCTTCAACCCGCGATGATAGAAACAGTTTGGTTTGTCATTTAAAATTCAATTATATTTGTTATACTGAGGACAGTAGTATACATTAGACTATATAATTTCATCCATCCAGCCATTCGTCATATTTAAATGAAAACATTTCAACTTAACCAAAACATTATACCTAAATTGTATTTATGTATAACTTCTTTTTCATATTCGACAAACACAACTTTTGTGTTCCCAGCAATTAGCTACCTAAAATTTCTTTAGCCCAAGTCATAGCATAAATATAATGGCTAGAAAGCAAAGAAAGAAAAGACGGCCAGAACCCAATTTTGGTACAAGTTAGTAATTTATATCCAACCAATCAGAACTCCTTCGGACAAGCGAAAATAAAATATAAACCTATTCGACTTTGTAAAATCTACATTCTTTACAAGAATGTCATCGTCATATTATTATATTAAACATTTCTCAAAGCATTAACTACAGTAATTGCAATAGGGGCTAGAAATTAGTTTTATAATTATCTGGGTGAATGTACAAAAATATACCAAGGACATAAGTACCTAATTATTATATTTACACATGATTACCTCCATGATGAGACCATAACTTATTTTCAAAAAATAACATATTCAGCAGAGTTGCTTATATTTGCAAATAGTATTTATTCTTCTGTTTCACTGCACTTTGAACACTATGTTAACTTCAAAAACATTGGCTATTATAGGAAAATGTGCGACAACATGTCATACAATGAGGATGTCACCGTATCAGTGGAACTTTAAACTACACAGATTGGAGTTAAGTAAAGCTTCACCTATTCCGTTTTACTTCACGATCTCACACATATATGTATACACAATCTACTTGATTATTCGAATTCCTGCACTGAATACCGTGGAGGGCACTGCAAAATTTGGTTTAATCATGGTTCACATTACGTTCTTGCTATTCACCCTCCTAATGTGTGTAGTGATAGCAGTAACAATCATTTTAAAAGAAGAAATGATGTCGTTTGTGAACCATTACATTGAGGCTTACTTGAACTTCGGTGGTAAGCAGTTATTACATATACCACTATGGAAAGTATAATACTTGTGTATTTAAAGAACAAAATGACACTAATTTTTAATTTTGATGCAGAAAGATTTGGTACACGGCACAAAAAAGGAAGCGAACCTACAACCCATGCAGACATATTCTTGAAATTGGTGGTGCGGGCCCTCCACTTGCTTGGATTCCTAACTATTTTACAGTATTTAAGGCTTCACAATCTCCCATTTCACTATTATTCAGTGATATATCCTTACCTAGGAAAATCCTACATTCTCATACTCCTTTTGTCCGTTTATTGCACTTGGATTATGGTCAATATGTGCTATGTCTCCGCATTCTGGATATGCACCATCCTTCCTTATGGATTTGTTGGCCTTGAAATTTTGGTCATTATGAGGTAAGAAAAATTCATTTCCAACCAATAATCCCATGTAATGATAGATAGACCTAATAAACAATCTAACCCTAGCTTGCTTAAGATAAATTTTCCACCCTTCCTATTAACATGCATACATTTGTAATCGCATATTTCGAAACTCTGATTGGTCCATCAAGACCGTTGAATATGGTGCCCAAGGTTTCGTTTTAATGGCAAAGATGATATATGGCCAGGGTAGAAATGCAAATTAAGATGTATACAAAAGTATGCCTGATATTACGAAACCTTGGGTGCTACAAATGTATGCATCTTGTGTTAATGTTAGAATCTAAGATTTTATTTCACTTAAAATTCATTTAAAAGCGCTATAGGCGGCCATTTAACATGTTCTATGTCTTATTAGAAAGAGGGAATCACGCCCGAGGCATACAAAAATTCCTTAGGTTATCTGGCCGACCGTCTCTTAACGGCACAGTTGCAAAGTTTTTTGCATACATTTGTATGCGTCATAAGTAAGCTAGGGAATGACTCTTCCTGAGGTGCAATAATGATTGAAATGAAATAAATTCCCTTGACCTAAGCAGGAGATTACTTACATCATTTCAGTGACTTTTTCATACATTCAAAAATAACAGTCAAATAACGTAATGCATTTGAAATTATATATATTTATTTACTGCCTCAAACTGAGGTTGCAAATTCAACAAAATTGGTAATAATAATTAAAATAAGGTTTTCGTTTTAGCAAATTTAAGTTTGTGTTTTGAATAAATGGTTTTGGAGGATCGATGCAGATCCTTTCACTGCAATTATTGCAATTTCCTCCAGTAGCTCAGTTGGTAGATTGAATCTTTTCCGAAATTCTTCAAGAAAAGTGGAGATTGTTCCCCGAGCACCAATAAATAGACCAATGACTTCAAAATTATATCTTATCTGTGTTGAATTACTTATTTAAGTTATGCTGCATGTTGAATAAGAACAATATAAACATGCATCCTAACTTTATTCTCGTTCCTTACCTACAAAAAAGTTAGGATACCTATTTTAATTTTCGAAGCAATCATACTTCTGTTTTGTGTAGTGTTGATTGTTACTTCGAAAATTTATTTAATTCAGGGTGCAGAAGAAAATCGACGAAGACAAAAGAATCTATCCGTCACCGGAAGAGATGCCAATTCTACTGCACAGTTTGCAATTGGTTGCAAATGAATTTGACCAATGTATTGCTTCTTACATTATACCAGGTACACTGACTGTTAACATCATTGTGAACATATTAAGCAATTACTCTGCAATAGCTCTTCCGTTTGATACACATCCAATCGAGAAGCTAGCATTTGTCTACATTACATTGTGGGTAACTGTATTCAACATGGTTATATACATGGTTTCCGGAAATATATTTAAGAGCTCCTCAGCTGCTCTTCGATCCTGGAGAATTCAACCTGAGAATACCAAATACCTCAAAAAGGTTCTTAGGTCATGTCGTCCCAATAAAGCTAGAGTCGGCCCATTTTATTTCATCAGAGTAATTAACGCACTAACAACAGTCAATCGAGTCATCAATATGACAGGGAAGCTACTCATATGGACAGGATTTGGGAAATAACTGATACTGATATTAAAGCATTCAATATCCGATTATTATGTTCATATTTAATAGGAAAAGGGAACAGTGGGGTCAACTTAGTTTATCTCAGCGAGATACCTATCTCTAGAGTCGCTATGCGTATTTGTATGTTGATAAATACTGTACAATAACAGACGGTTTGAACCATTGAGCCTTTTGAGCCTAAAAAGCTTAAATTCCCATTTCAATAAGAATTTAATAACGAAGTACAGTTTTCAAACATAATTTAGTCTTATAAGAATCTAAAGATATCTAAATTGAAAAATAAGTTATAAGCTCCAATGCATTTACTTAGCTTCAATTAATAAATAATCTTTACGTAGGAGAATTTCTTGCGTGGAGAATGTTTACTAGTAGGCTGCATATTTTCTGGTAGGCAGGAGTCAGAATGTGTTAGCCGAGCTAACTAAAGTATGTAAATGAACTCATTGTAAACTTTTCAGTTATCAGGCAGACTAAGCTGTTTGAACCATAAGGGGCGGCTTAGAATTCTATGCTGTAAGAGTTGGCCGTGCACTGCAAATGTAAGGCGTATCAGGGAGAACAGGACTCAAAGTTACGGAAATTAATTTCATCAAAATAGTCTTTTAATCCATCTACTCAATATTAGTTTCACCGTGCCATTTTTGAAAACCTATATTCATGTTCTATTGGCATCTACAGGTACATTTCAGGAAAATTCATTATTTCAAATATTTCTTACAAAATGCTTCCCTCACGTTCGCTTTCTAGTAAGGGCAAAGAAGGTCAAAGCTTTCAGACAAATCAGCAAATGGAGAAAGCATTTCTTAGAATAAATACGTGGAACGTAAAACAATATTGATTTCCTAATGTGAAAGCAAGACTTCTC
>JABASH010000742.1:0-34268 GCA_019776445.1 Tomocerus maximus | reverse complement strand
TTTAGCCTTTTACTATGGTGAATTGCCGGGGCTTGATAATAGCTGTGTATCATGGGATGAATTTCTCTTCATTTTGGCTTACAACGTGATTTATTTTAACAGATACCTACATGCCACGACCCAATATTAACAGAAGGAAGTGTATGGTAAATATAATATATACTATGTATGCATGTTAATCGTTGATAAGTCATGTAAACGGGTTGAATAGGCATTACATTTTAGAAGTAGGAGAGATAAGCTATAAAAAGGTATGGGCCCATTAGGAGAAAAGTAAAGGACGGTTGGTATTGACTTTGAAAGATGTTATTTTTTAGTGAAGTTTTATTCAAATCTTAAAGTCGATCTAACGGTAAGCAATGAGTAGGGATAGATGATAGAGACACTACTATAAGGAATGATGTTCGGAGAACAAAAAAGAGCATTAAGGTGAACAGGAGCTATTTGTCGACTAGGTGTGGCGTGAAAAGTAAAAGGGTGTCCTGTCCGTATCTAATATGTGCTATAATTTCACTGCTTTGTCTGTGAGCTTAATGTTTAATGCTCCGGTTGGCTTGAATCTCAAATCTTGATTTCACGAATAGCCAAGGGTAGTTGTGTGATTTTAGAAACGGCACATTAAGTATATAGGTAAGGTAGCTACTGTATCAACAAATTGGGAAGAAGTACTAAGTCCTGTAGCCAAGAACAATATTAATGCAGTGTAATTGTGATGTGGTGTTCAAATGTAATGCTAATTTAGAATAAAGCCGCTGGAGGCTAACACTTGGATGGTGTTGGCATACCAGATGATTGTAGTAGTGGAAATAGTGGAAGCAGAGTTTTGAGTAGAGACGTTATTAGCTCATCTTTAGTGGCAGTGCACGTTCTGCGTGTATATGTACAATGCAAATAGATATCCGTCTGGTCTGTAGAATTAGTAATACGGAAAGGCAGCTGCCAAATGCAAATCCGCTCTACTTCTTACTTTCCTTAAAAAGTCAAATTAAAGGAGGAAGAAAAGAAATGAAACTGGGTGAGAATGGTGGGCTGGAGGGAATGTTGGTTGTCGTATCTGAGATAGCAATGAAAGATTCAGAGCAGAAGAGAATCACATAGCAAGGAAGATGAAGTGCGGACGGGCGGGTTGGTCTTCTGGCTGCTCTGGATTTTTTATTACTTCCGCCGGCGGAAGTGAGTCTCTGACTTAAGTCTCATTCTCTGTTATGCTGCCGTGTCATGTTTTCCAATGTGAAACGGAATGGCGCTATGGATGTTATGTCTTCACTTAACTCTTTTCTTAACAGTCAGGATTAGTATACCAAATGGCCCCTTCCCAATACGCTTTGCTAGCTAAACAATGTACAATGAGTACACACACAGAGAAAAGAGAGTTATATATAACGCTGTTACATCACATTACATAGCTTTAGTCAAGTTAGTCCATTATACGAGAACTGTGTAAGCATATCGATGATTTGGTCCAAGTTAAGCTAAAGCAAACGAAGCACGTCTTCTCGAATGTAAGCAGATAGCAAACAGACTCAATATTATATAGAGTGTATACTTATGCCTAATGGTATTTGGGAAATCAGAGAAATCACGGGGGTTCTCTCCCTTTTCCCCAAATCTTTTGTTTCTCGTTGATTTTTCTATCGTTTCCCTCAATTTCTTCTCGCTTTACTCCTTTTTGGCAGTCTCCTTTCGGTGTTATGTCCCATATTGCTTTGATTTATATGATAATGAGGTTGACAATGGCTCACTGAACCGAATTTCTACTCAAACGTACAGCCATTTGCACAGTACTGCTACTGCCCTATTTATGTTTATTGCATCGTGGCGATTTTTATTTTTATGCATTTTCCCCTGCAATTCCTAAGGTTAAGGCTTTGTTTTAGCTCCATCGCTGTTACTGCCACTTCTTGCGCCAGTTTTCCCTTTCCGCCTTCCCTAAAGCTTCTACTTGCATTATATAGTTTGTGTAGATACTACAATAGTTTACTTTGAAGTTAGGAACAGATTTGACACTGTGTCTCTGTTGACTACCTTCCTAAGAAGTTGTGTAAGCAATACCTAGATCGAATGGGGAAGAGAACTAGAGTGAAACCTCATTTTCAGATTTTCAAAGAACGTAGTTGTAGTAAATCTCAGTAGACTGTTTAATCTTGTCCTTGGAATCCCACGAGTCTTTTTCTTCCTAAAGGTTATTTTCTTGTAAGAATTGAAGAAAAGATCATCGTATTTTCCCCAAACTTGGCCTCCTCACTCCTTTCACTCACTCGATGGCCTTCGTTAATAATGCTTACAGTTCACAGAATCAATTTAGACATACTGATATAATATACATACTATACTCTTCTCTATACATATTTCCTCAAATATTTTCTTTGACTAAGGTTGTCACGATCCTTACTTTGTCGGTTAGAATGCAGCTAAAGCTACCTTTCTTCTGGATTCCGCACTAGAATTGTCACAAACTAAAGAATCCATATGAAAGTACACTTTTATGAAACTACAAACTTTGTCCCACTTACACAAGCTTTCACAAATAATAATATAGCATTGGGAAACCAAATATCTGGTCTGCCACTACTTGGTAGCTCGAACGAGTGCAGATTAAAGGCTTCGCTATTTAAATTAACTAGGAATCTATAAAACTTCCTTGTCGAACTGTTTTCACGCAGTAGCAAATAGCATCGGCCTTCCTTCTCTAACCTACTTAAAGGTACTACAATCGTTTTCTATTCTTCGTAAACGAATAATATCTTATATTTACATTCTCACTTGCAAAATATTTACTAGGAATTGCTAACTATACTATAGTAGCTTATGTTGATACCTACTGATAGCTAGATGTTCCTAGCAAGGTTTAATATCTTGTTCAAAGTCGCAATTTTGCAGCTGACTACAATAAGCATTAAGTTACCAAGCTATAAAATATTTGTTTGTTCTATTTTATTAGAAGTTACTAGAATAGAGACGGAATGTGGAGTGTATACTTATAGTATAAGCTCCGAAAAGGAGATATCTTACAGAAGAGGATTGTTAGAGCTTTTTTACGTTTATTGCCACTATATTTAATAGTCGTATAGGTACGAGGACTGTAGTATGCTGAAGGAAAGCACATAGGTAGTCCTCTTCATAAAATTACTGCTATGGTGGTAATATAACTTTATGTGAACTACATAGAAGGCAGGAATCTGAATAATCTCATAAGTATGCAAGGATTATGTTGCAAATGCTCTGAATAAATGCAAGAGGAAAATTAAAGAATATTCTTATGTTCGCTACTAGAAATTTGAATGTTTGCACGAATTGAAGTCCTTAAGGTCTTAGCGTATGTACTTTTTAGATATATGGCAGAGATACTGCAAAAGATATAAGAAGACCTTTTCTTAGTTCTATATTTATTCGTAATACACTACACAAGAGGTTAGGTAAACTATTTTCATGTTGTTAACTTTTTCGTTTGTTTACTTATTTGATTTATTGTGCATGTATAGTATTGTCCACACATAGCATATACTTATTCTCACATAATATGTAAACATATAAAAGTAGTATTTACTTGGAATGTGAGCACACAGTCCTTATCTGGAGATGAAATGAAAGTTTGTCTTTCATAGTCATATACAGGAATTTTTATCACTTTAATTCCTTTGTTTCTGCCAAAATGGATATCCAAAAAGTTGGGATCTACTTAAGCCGCGTATTATGTTCAACATTTTAGTTTCCAAGTGTATTTCTTGTTATTACTTTCTTTGTACTTACGCTTAAATGTTCGTGAAGGTTGCATAAATACTTGCCGAAAAGTTTCGTCGGACAGAGGATATATAACATAATCTAATGTGTAGTATAGTATGTCTATAATCACTCAAATGAATAATGCTCTTGTAGTTTAGTAGGTATTAATTTCTCAGACTAACTTTAATTAATTTCATGGACTCCTTTCTTCTTTTATTCCATTACCTAGTTTATCTCCCTAAGAATTCAAATCTGTAGGAGATTAGTACCTACTAGGAAGAGTAGAACAATAATATTTTCAACATATGAAAGACTAAAAGGTCATAGTGCAACTGATCTAAAGGATTCTATGACATTGAGAACTGAAACCTGAAAGATAAATTGCGAGAAGGAAACCACGTCTTGTGCATGTGTTCTTTTTATCCTCCCACGCTTCATTGAGTCTCGTATTCAAAAGAACTTCTGCTTTCAATGAACGTTTCTTTACACGATTTGTACATACTTTCAAAGACAAACACTGTTTTCAATCTGTGGTGCTTAATAATTCAGGAGAAAACACTCCTGCCATTTTCCTAGAACGTTTGTAAGACTTCTCCTGTGGGAACTCAATCCTTTAGTACTATATGCTTCTAAGGTTTTAGCTCCCAATGAAGCAATGACGATTCTTCCATTTATAACCAAGACGTAATGTAAGGGAAGCCCACTTTCCCTACTTTTGTAACTCACCCACATAGAACAGTATACTAAAATACTTATTAATTCTCTCCGGTGCGGCTAAAAAGCGTTCAATTTGCAGAGCTAGATATTCTACCTATCTTATCCTTCAGATTACATAAAAGTAAACCACATAAATAGACATTATAGCATAGTTACACGTACGTCTAGGTCTTCTATTCACATAAACATGCTACAATGTCGGGCAAAGAAAGCAGAAGAAAATTCGTAGTAAGTGCTTTCACTTCAATTCAATATTTCATTCCAGTTTTCAGCTCACAAATACAATTCCCCTTCCTACCAGCATTGGAGCTAGTAAGTAGGATTGAATTTAGTTTCCAAAATATACGGGTAGCCAAAACCAAAAGGATTACATTACATTGCAATTATAGAATCCGTAGAAGTACAAACAACAAACCCCAACCCCTACGCATAATCCTATTCAATCTATATTGATTCTTACAAACAGAAAACATTTTGCTTCGAAATAGAAGACCTAATTTTTAAATAGCCCTTAAATTAAAGGAACATCTCTTCAGGAATAGCGAATTTATTCTCCATGCCTCTTTCAAAAAAATGAATTGTGTGTAATCGTATATTATAACTACTACCACAAACTTCAGAATTTTTTGCATATTGCAGTAGGTACATTTTGTAATCATCTTGAAACCAATTAAATAGTTGAGTGAGCAGATGCATGTTTTGCATGAAAATAACTTACAGGTTTATTAATCAATGCACTAAACTTATGACTTTTTTCCGTGAACTCTTTGGCGGTTTGGATTCCTAACGTCTTTTCATCTCTCAGAAGGAAGACTTACTTTAACAACGCAGATATTCTGATTTGCAAGGCCACAGAATTATGTGCCTTGATATTGTTTGGCAGTATATCATTCAACAATTTTAATATATAAATGCCAAAAGAAAGTATAACTGCGTAATAGTATAATCATACAATGGTTGATGGGATCATATAAACAAATAGAGTCATGAGAGTCCTGTCGGCAAAGGTAATAGTATACTTGAGTAGTATCTGGTTGTTGTATAACAAAACAGTTTGTTGTTTGGTTTGATATAAGTGAGTATCATTATCTCATGCTTTGTAAATAGAGTATTAGGTAGGTATAGCTAGCAGATAATGGTGTTATTATGTAAAGGGAGAGTGAAAGAGGCGAGAAAGGTATAACAGGGCTTTTATTACATTTACTACCTACGTCATCCTGACATGACAGTTTAAATGCATCACTTCTCTTGTGCTGCAATCCAATGAATTATGCATAGGTTCTTCCAAAAGGTAACCTACATTACATTTACATCAGGAAGAAAACCAGAATACATTTAGAGACTCGGCACGCTGTTTATGTAGCGTATTATATATGAATATATAGCTACTTATGCCACTACTTACTACTGTCTGTAGTGTAGTGCTGCGCTAAGTCACGCTTAATAGTTCCAAAGGAAGGCAAATGACATGAGTCCTTGTGTATACTCAATACTCAACTGCACTAAAAATGGTAGAATGACTCATGTAGCAGCTATAAGTGATTTTACGAAGCGGCAACTGCATATTTACCTACTGATGTATTTATACACTTATGATTTGCATCAGTGAATCCTACAGTACTACACCATGCATGCACTTGATACTATTAGAGAACTTTTCCTTGAAGTGGACTCAAATCCAAATTATCTGTACTCCTCAAATGTTTGTTTTTGTAAGAGCAAGAATATGAACAGCATTACTCAGACAACTTTTCTGTGATCTGCCTCAGCACAAATATTTGGATTTTTGGGAATCTAGATCAGAGACACAGATGGATTCACTCTGTCGAAATGGAATCATCAAATAAATTGGAATTCATCCCTATCAATGGCAATAAGGTTGAAGTGTATACTGTATACTCTACTGCTAATTATGTATGGAGCTAATGGCCAAAAATGATGGGAGAGTGAATTATGAATAATTACTAGTATGACATCTCGTTGTAGCCCTTAGGTAAGGAAGACTTTGAGCTCACACCCAATATTGTAATTATCAAACATGTAGTTACTAATACCTAACTAATTGTTTTCTGCTTTTGTGCTAAGACTGAATAGACTATGCATTGACTCTAGTTGGCAAAGAGTAAAGGATCGAAAATTGTATTGTATTAGCTCGCTATGAATGCATGCTACAGGCAAATAAAGATGAATGTGTTTCCAAATTGAAAGTGATCGGATAGATTAATAGAATAGCACAGAAACAGGATGGATGTAGTTTGGTTAGGTAATGCCGAGGTATGTCGAGTGCTATTTGTATATGCAAATTACTTATAGCGCTACAGTGCAAAGTGCATATAGTGGGTTAGTTGGTGTGGCTGGTTTGACTGGCTGGAGTTTGTATTCAGATACAAAATCTAAATTGAGGTGGGCGTAATTGAGTTGTCTCTTGCAACACGCTTGAGCTCTAGCTGAACGAAACGGTTCTCTTTCTTAACTCCCTTCCAGCACTTGTTTCACTGTATTCCTGGGAAAATGTGGTCCACTTCACATTTTTAACTCCAAATCTAGGTCATGTGAACCGAATAATTAAATTCAGCCTGCCGGTGAGTTGCTGTTGTTTTTACTGTTCCTCCTGCGTAAGAAACATTCGTAATATTTACAACGATTTATTGGTTGGGAAATAATTTTTTTCATTCAATTTATTTGTAATTGATATTAATTAAAGTAGATTTTAGTTATAGTTCTTAATTTATTTTGTGAAACTGCTTGGTGAGCTGACGACATTAATTTTTTCGTCAGGACTTGTAATTTGATTTATTTTTGCAAACAGATGATGATGATGACAATGAAACGCATGTGAAACATTTTATTTGATAGAATTCTCAAATTAAAAGTATTGCTGTAAAAAGCAATGCTGTGTCAATGGTTTTCAAAGGATATATTCATACGTAATGACTGTTTGAGTAATTCTATGGGCAAATAAAAATGTAAGTCAAAATTTATTTAATTTCGATTTGCCAATGTTTATAATAAGTCGGGCTTAGGGTAAGTAGCAAGGATTCATATATTATTAGCCGAGTTAGGTATTTGGGATGCATTACAGATTGCAGACATAACCACATGTGGAAGAGTTGTGTTGAGGAATTGACTAAGATAGTATGTGCATTAACGGTGACAGTTTAATGTAGAAGGAAAGGAAATCGAAGTCTAGAAGGTAAAGCTCCTTACGCGACATTAGGAGAGTGGTGGAGTAGCAATCAAGTTTAAACCTTTGAGGAATTCCTTTGCGACATCCTTTGAGAAAGTTAAGTAGAACGGGGAGTGTGATATGAATTTTTAGAAATCTGATAAGGATTTTGTGTGTATAAGTGGGTTAAATATGTAGAGGTTAGTTGTTGAGGTGAGTTGGTACAAGAATATTTAAATAGTCTCCTGTTTGTTGACTGATGCAGTCGTTGATAAGTAGAAAGTGGGACTCTGTTAGTCTAAGTAAGACAAGACAGGACAAGAAAGGCTCAACTTTTAACACGGATCCGTAAAAGTATCATACATAAATGCATTATTATGATAAAACTAAAGATAACTCGGGCGAGAGAAAGGAGAGTGAAAGGATGAGAAGACTTTCCTCACGCCAATAGAAACAACGTGGGAAAGTAAAGTGAGAAAGAGTTGAGTTATTGCATGACATGACGGGCTGCCGCCTTTCTGGGTCGTTTGATCGATACATTGTATTCCATTTCATACAAAGTAGTAACACTATACTCTGTATAGTATATATAGTATAGAGATGATAGCCAGTAGTTATAGTTATAGATTATCTATATGAAATAGCTTTTCACTCCCTTAGTACATACTCCAGTTCAATTCCTTTCCCTCTCATCACACTACACCACATCACCAAGATACATAAGTTAGTTTGGCCTAACTATGTATGGCAGTTGGCAGAAGAGATAGATCTCTATAGTAGTATTTAGGACTCGAAGAAGTGTGCAATGCAATACAATGCAAACTGAGAACGGAATTTGAAGAGAGACTTTCTCGTTTCCCTACATGCCACATTTTCAACACGAAACCTAACTAAGGAAAGCAAACCAACTGCTCCCACAGGATTCACGTACACAGAGACTTTCTCACTCCATTCCATTTCAGTCCAACTAGCAAACTACCGACACTCTCCCATCCTCTCCACAAATACGAATAGCATGAGAAGACTCAGTACCAAACGAGTCACCGACACTTAGTCAACCAAACCAGCCACACTGAAGTAGCACTATTGCTACGTAATCCTCTAAAGCAAAGATAAATGCATACTTATCTATATCCAACTCTATTTCTTATAACTAAGATATAAGAATGCAATATATATGCAACTTACTTACAGAGTAATATAGTAGAACTGCTATAAAGTACACGGTTACTCGAGAATGCAGTGCACTTGGTTCGTTTACTGTGGTTTCCTATCTTCTTCTTCAGTACTTGTACCACACACGTACTTAGTACACTGGAGGAGGTAGGTGTAAGTAATATATATTTATTATTTCGCTATGCTGCGGGTACATATGTCAAAGAAAGTTAACTTGCCAATATGTGCAAAGATTACAAAAGGTAGGGAAAGATCAGACAACTACAATACTTCCTATTCTTCTTTGATACTTATTATCTGTACAATATGGGTTAGTAAGTCTGGATAATTTCATATAGAAATGACTATACTAACCTAGTCACACACTATGATACTATAGTATATAGTGTACAGTAATAATAAATGTCCATAACTATTTTATATATGACTCGAGCCATTTTAGATCCTCCTACTACTCCTCTGATATATACTATTTCTATTGTTATAGCCTACTGTAATAATAATGGTGGAAATGTCTACTTTTGTGGTAAAGGGTATTTCCATCCCGTCTGGGAGAAACTAAGTGTTACTTTCAAGGTATCTAATTCAAACTCTAGGAACAAGGGAGATATTATGACTTCTAATTTTATGAGGTCAAATAAAATGCTACTAAGTTAACAACCCGATTTGGTAGATAAAATCTAATGGAAGTTACTGAAACAATATTTTCATAACGTGATGAAGAAGAAATGTTATTATTGATCTGTTGTAGTGTTCTGTTATTATCTGTCCTTTCCTCTCATGCTTCACTTGACTTGGCTATAGTAAGTCATCTAACAACTCCGGGGATATGGTAAATATCCCAATTCCATTGTATTGGAGACGAGTCAAGTCAAGTGACGTTAGTCTCTTTGAGAATCCGTTTACTTTTCCCGATGCGCCCGAATCCTTTCGACCTCGAGTGTCCCTCTATCTCATTTCAATTCCCATTATACTCCATCCTTTTTGGCACTCTAAGTACTCTATATAAACATTCATCTGCTTCCTATCCTGTCTTTATATATAATATAATACTATATAAATATAGTATCTTATAAAATATAAAGTGTAGTACTACACACGTGAATGGATCTTAGGTTAGGTGAAAATGACGAAAAGGGTTAATAAGTATAAACGGAAAGGCTTTTGGCTTAACTAGATGGTTGGTCCTGAGAGAGTCCTGAGAGAGAGAGAGTGACCGAGGTCAGATGGGATAGGACTTGGACATTGTCGACTTCCCCCATTCATTCGATAAATCTTACTTATGACTTGACTTTGGCATCGTTACAATTGTACTAAGAAATCTCACAGCAACAAGTAGGACATGCATATACATAAAAGAAAATCCTCACCCCTACATAACATACATGTTCATATGTATGTAGAAAAGACTTTTTTATGTAAATGTTAGTACTATTCTTTGTGAGCATTTATTTACATCTATTATTGTGTATGTTATAGGCATATGCATTGTATCTGTAGTATTGTGTGTATAGTTTGATCTATTTATTGTGCTGTAGTAGCAAGATTTTATGTGCTGTGTGGTTTAGATTTCACTGGTTGGTTTGTCATTTGATTCGTTTGTTATTCTCTTAGTAAGTGGCGGATTTGTCGATTCGGTTAGCTTTGTATCTTTGTTTCTCTTTGATATGATTTGTTTAAGTAGCGTTACTTCCTTCTGTGCAAGTGTATCACTTGTAAGATTTAAGTATATTTGTTGTATGTAACTTACTGACGATAAGGTTAGCCTAGCAGAAGTTTATGGTAATGTTTATGAGAGCTACACACTAAACGAGTTTTATGATTTTGCCTTTCCCTAGAGAAGAAAGGAAAAGTCAAGAGTTTATGAGAAGAAGAACTTTGATGATCATTGACTTTCATTCATTTGAGTTAATAGGCCACTTGGCCGTACTTCTGGAAAGATAGGCAAATCCCTCTAACCTAATATTATTATAAGTTACCGATATGCTAAGGTGATGACGGATGACTTGGAGGGGATTAGGTAACAAGGAGATCATTTCGTGAAGCCCAATTACCGCTAAGAATACCAGACCACATTGTTAGCGTGGAACAGGGATCTTCAGGTTTCGTAAGTAACTTACGGCGTAATAACTTCTGGTCGAAAGTGGTAATTAGGTGGGCTGTTACATAATGAATGAGATGGGAATGCTTTCCCGATTTTATTATGACGTTAATTTTACACTCCAAAGGATAACTTACCTACATTATTGTCCTACCACTATTCTTGTGCTATCACACTCATAATTAAATACGTGTTGGTGCTGCTCCCTTAATTTCCTCATAATTTAAAGGAGGATTTCAAATTGGAGTTAATTCACTCTTCATCCCTTATTTAGTAGACCGTAATAGCAGAACAGATTGTTAATATACTTACACCTTAGTAAATACCCCATAGTGAATCTGTATAATAAGCAATCATTCTGGAGTAATTACATAAAAATATTAACTGAACTGCAGATAAACTATTCTTCGTTATTGTATGACTTATTAGTAGTCCGAAATTGGCTAATTTTGATATTGAAAATACCCACTACGTGATCTACCAATTTCTGGTTGAAAATTAATTATAAAAATGAATATTTATTTCAGATGGATCCAATGAAATTCTAGTGAAAAGAAGTGGGAATTTACTAGATGTAATAAGTACAAGTGACTGTTCGTCATCTTCGTCAGAGGAGTGCCTGACATGTTCGTGCTCATCTTCGTCATCGTCGTCGTCGTGTAGTTCAGAGGACGGGGAAGAAGGGTCGGAGTGCCACTCTCAGTCAGAGTCAGATTCTGATGCGACGATCACGAACGATCCGAAGGAGAATGATGATGATGTTGAGCTAGAGCCGGAGAAGAGCGATAAGGAAAGAAACGGAGTGGAAGACGGTGGAGTGAAGGGGAGTAGTATTGGGTCTGGTTCCAGTGGCAGGAGCCGGAGTAATGTTGTTGAATGGAGTAGTGAGATCGATAGAGCAGGGAATGGGCATGCTCCAGGGGAAACAGGAATATCGACCCAAGATTACCCGGCCGAAGACCTGGATCCGCTCTCCGTGTCGTTTTCTGTGCCAGTGCCATCAGCTCGAGCCTTCTCATACATCCACTCGCCCACGAGCTCTGAAGAGTCCGATGACTCGGAGTCTGAGTCAAAAAGCACCTCAAAAAGCACAAACTGCAACGGTGGTGGTAGTAGTAGCGGTAGGCAGCAGCAGGAAGGGAAGAAAAAAGATTCCTTTACTTTCAGCTACAACTACACGTACTCATTTTCCTGTGCTAGTGAAGAGGACGAGCTTGATGATGAGGAAAAAGCTGATTGTCAAGTAGTCAACTCCAAACTTCTCACCTCCAACCGATCAATAGCTTTATTACAAGGAGCCGAAACCCCAGTTAGTGAAGTTATTACGACTAGTTCTACACCGTGTGTAGTCAGTGTGGTTGGAAAATTTACAAAAAAAGAGACGAAAATCAAATCCACTGATAAAATCGCGAGCAAGAAAATTGTCAGTAGTAAACTTAAGGATCCTAGAAAAAAGAGTGGCGAGGACGAGGCGAAGCCTTTGAGTAATTCGCCGGATGGAGAAAGTGGATTTGGGGGAAAAGTCTGCGACGACGACAACGACGACGACTGCAACAACAACAATACCAAGCACAAGCAGCAGCGGCCAAGGGCTCCAGGAACAGTTGTCGGCAACAGGAGTGTTTCTTTTTGTGATAGCCCGGATTGTGGCCCTGTCAGCAGTGGTCGTCCTCAAACTTCTCCTGTGTCTGGTCTCCCTCAGAATCTCACGAGTGCCGGCCGTCAACGGAAACAACTACGAGGGCATGGTCAGAGTCCCATTGCCACCGTGCATAGTGACAACACCGTTCTCCTACATCCCGGACAAGTGTCACCGCCATCCCCTGTCTCTGCGCCGATTGGTGGCACACAAAACGCAATCATCCCTTTCTTCAACGGATTCCCGTTATTAAATTCCTCCTACAAGGAGACTCCCCCTCCCCCCCAAAAATTTGCTGATCCCACCACCTCAGGTTTGTACTTTACATTCATTTACATTTTCTAAACACTGTTGATTGTTTGCTACTCTTATCAATTATTAGCCAAGTATCTTCAGGTAGGCATTCCGTGTCAGTAATTCAGTTCGACCGAATACACAGAGAACAAAAGGAAGACAAATTACACCATGTGATTGACAGCTGTGATCGATTTTCTCTCTAATGCGCTGTAGTAAAAGGCAAACTAAGTATACTCTCGTCTGTCAAACTGGAGAAAACAGAGCTGTTGGTTCTGTGTTTTCAGATTGAAGGTTATATTGAAACGCAGACACGTTTTGTGCTTTCCTATCTGTTTTCCATCTAACTATAGGTATTATATTAAACTGCAGAGTGCAAAGCATAGCATTAGGTACTTATGAACGGCTAAACACATTCTTTATGAGCTAATGGCAAGTTTTTATGTAAAGGGTCGCTGGGAGTGCATGTTCATGAAATCCAGAGGAGATATGCATCTGTGTGTAGTAAATATGTGTACGTATGTAGTAGTGTGTAGTTGTAAAAACAGAAAGCCATGCAGGAAAGGGTAGACAAGGCAAAAGATAAGTTGAACTGAAGTTGAAATTGAGTGAAACTTTCTCCTTCTTGTTCCACTTTCTCCATACCATGTGTAACCGAGTATGCCTACGTATGTAAGTTAGCAGCGATTTAGGTAGTTCTAAGCCCATATTGTACATCTCTCTATACTTATGTATACAAGTATATATGTAGAATAGGTTTAAGTGACTCGCTTTACTTTTCCTATATGTGAATGTACATAGCTATACTTTTGTTATCTAGTTGCCCGAACTAACTGGCTGCACTGCTATCCTTGTATGTTCCTACTGTTGCTAAACAAGTATAATTGAGTGAGTAAGCACAAATGGTCCTTTATATTGGTCTCAGCATGCAATTCTCACATTGAACAACCCAAATCTCATATGCGCCAATTTCCACCTTGCAAATCATAGCTACTGTGTGGAGACAACTGGAACTTGAACTGTTAATTAGTGTGGCATTGGGAAACAGCTTTTCGTTGAAACGGATAAGACTGAATGGTAAACACGAGATGAGGGTGACCTACAAATATTTCTGCTTTCTCTGTGCATGTACGTACAAGGAAAACTTGGCTTTGCAATTCGCAATCGTCAAGTGGGAATCAGTGCAGCTGCTGTGGGGAACTACCATCGTCTGTACCTCTAGTACCTCAGCCCAGACTTTGTCGGGTACTAGTTTATCTAGTATGTACTTAAGTAGAGGTAGGTAGTTAGTGAACACGACAGATATATCGTTACAGTGAACTGAAAATTGTATTATTACTGTAGACCGTAAGGATAGAGTAGCCACTAAGACTGGTGAGTATAAGAGGATAGTTTGAGCTAAGTTTTGAGTTTGGTTCAGTTTGCAATATTACTTTAGGTTGGAGGATATTAGTTAAGCCACTCTAGTTGAGTTGTTTCTCCATGAAGATATATATCTTTTTGGCATTGAGAGTTTTGGAGTGATGGGATGTGATGTTATGTTGAGCTTTTGCTTTCCTTTCTTCCTAGGCTGTTGTGCTCTGTTCAAGAGAAGTAGTCTATTGTGTCTACTAGTCCGAGAAGTAGTGTGTTGTGATGTGAATAGAAATTTATCTAACGTGTGCTGAGAGATTGAGATACGCCTTGATTTCCTCAACAGCAATATTTCCCACTAGCTTTCCCTTTTGACTTCCCTTTCTTTACACTATGATACATCTCCCTCCGTTATTGTATGTAGTCTAGTATGGTACTCTGTTTCACTCCTCTCTCTCTACTTTTTGATCTGTCAGAGAGAAATCTGGAAGAAACGGATGGATAGACGTATAAATGTTTTCCATTTGATCCTGCTCGTCTTTCTTCGGGCGATATTACTTTATATAACGTCAGAAGAGTTCCCTGTGTACTTTTAGCACTTACACAGTGAAATTATTCCCTGATTCAGAAACAGAAGACTACTAAGGTAGTAACTAGCAGCACAGGATCAACTTGCATGTTTCAATGTTTGCCATGTACTAAAAAAGTATCCTTGGAGTACAGTACAGATGTGGATTGGCCAGATAAAAGCTTTAGTTCTAACTTAGACAAGGGGAAGTCAAGTGTGTAGGACTTTCTCCCCATTGTTTCTGGTCGAAGCAAGAAAATACAAGAAATGTTTTCCGGAATTTCTAATATGTATATTCTAGAGTTAGCTTTTCTTTCTCTCTGTGCTCTACAAACGTGGGAGTAATGTACATATACATATGTATGCAATGTACAGACCTAATACATGGGCGCAATGAAATATTTTATGAACATATTACTACAGAAAGTAAGAGTACTGCTCAACTGCTGGTTGTGGAGTTGACGTTTAAAGTAAAACTCCTACTGAAAACTGTTTCAGTATTCAAACGCAGACAAGGCAAGTCAAGAGAGAAATTCAGTTCACAAAACTTTTACTTTATCACACAAAATGTACATGTCTTGTACTACGTACACTTTTGCTTTGCTACAATGTACAACCAAGTTGAACAGTTTATTTCCCCGAGAAAAAAATTGTTCCACTTGCCATTGGTTCCTTTGGCTGTGGCCTGATATTTTTGCGTGACATCGTTAGGAAGTCTCCTGAGATGCTGAATATTTTGAGAATACTATTCAAATAGAATCAAATAGATAAATAATATTAAGTCGTTCCAAATTCATTCTATAGAGAGAAAAGCAATGAAAATGAAATATGCATGTAATAATAAGGGAAAGTCATCACTGTTTGTTTGACTTGAATTGACTTTCTCTCCGCTTTCACTTTTAGTGTGAGATAGATAGATAGATCACGTACTGTAGGCGACGACGGATCTAAAAGCTGAAGATGAGCATGCCTTGTTAGTTTGTTAGCCAGACACTCAGTTTGAGTGAAACTCTGTTAAAAATTTACTTTTTGCTATCATTATCATTAGTTGCAGTGTGGATAAGTGAAGAGTGAAAGTTTAGTAGTCACTAGTTTAGCCGACGGGAAAGTCAAAGAAAAAGTAACAAACTGGTGAATGTAGTCGTAGTAAGTAGTTGGGTATATTATCTATGTACAAGTTAGTCTTGTTAGTATATTTTAGTAGCTATAGGCTAACAACACTGTGTGTCAAGAAATATAAAGCCATAGTGTAATAAACGCCTGTGTAGTTTCTGCAGAGTTTATGGCGATTGAATTTAGTTGTTAGAATAAATTGTGAGGACAGGAAGCGTTTAATCCATTTTTAACTCCAGGCGAAGCAAAAGAATGAGTAGGACTATTCAACTGTCTTGTAAACTATGGCTATAACCTAATTAATTAATTATGTAGGTAGGGAAAGATGCAGGAACTAATTGCTACGTCAATATTTATTAGCCCTATTCTTCTATCTATTAACCATTATACTTTAGCTCTCGCACATCCTTAGTATATACATTTTCTTATATAATAGTATACACTATATAGTACTAACTACTACTTACTACTACTCTTTTCGCTTTAGCTAGAGGCATTCGACTTTTCTTGGCTTCGCATGCCATCGGTTTACTTTCCCCTTGCTTTGTCCGGAAGAATCTTGTTATTGTATTTTAGTCTGCAGGTTGTTAACCATCTTGTCTAAATAAGAAACTCTAACCTCCATGTATTAGCGTTATACGCTATACTTTCAAGTCTTAGGAGGAATATAGTAAGCTACAGAAAGGGGACACAAAAGGTACCTCCATTCAAAGCAATAGGGTTACCTACGTCTATGTTTATGTACACGTTGCTTACGATCATATAACAATGGGAAATAAGTGTACTGCTGAGGTTAACATCCTATTTCTTCCTCTAGCTAAAGAAAAGCTAAGATCTTGTGCTCAGAGAGATACAACTGCAGACTAGGAAGCAGAGATGTCACAAATAACAGTGTTACTAACTTTATTCCATTTATCGGCATAGGTATGCACTTTTCCTAGAATTTTGCTCCTTGTAGGATGAGACACTGAAAGTTGAGAATATCTGTACTTGTCTGTATATGATAGTAGTTGTAATAAGTGATAGAAAGTAGAGTTGTATATAAGTTGCAGTGTTGAGCATAATGTTTATGCTTTCCTTGTATTCTCTTAATGTTTATTGTTGTTAGTTTTATTCATAAGTTTTCCTTTGTTACACTTTCGGTATTAAATATTCCCTTTAGGATTCGCTTTCACCCCCTAAATGCTAACATAGTGCTTATTAATATATTTCTTACATATTCTTATGCAATAATTGAGCAAGAGCTTGTTAAGATAATTGTGTGAATGAATGAGACGTGGGGTCTTATTAAATTCTGTAGATGTAGATAGGTATTACTATTATTTAGTGCTCTGCATCTCAAGAGTAAGCAGGGAAAATGGAAAACGTATTTATGTGCAAAGTTTAGTTTATGAAATTGAGTGAGTTGTGAGTTTGTATGTTATTGGCCAACCAGGTCAGAACTAGGCACATTAGCAGTGGCAGTAAATGAAAATTTGTACCTAGTGATAAAGTTCTTATACCTAATATATCAGAATCAATAAGAAGATTTATGTTTGTTTAAGCCTGTAAATATATGTATGAGTGCATATAAGTATATCGAGAAGTCATTGCAATAAGCACAGCATTGTAGCACTTTATCATTTTTAAGGCATCTTTTGTAATATAAAATGGTGTATAGTGCATTGCGCTATAAATTGTCACTTTCCCAAGGATTGGTGATCGTGATAAACTATAGAGGTAATTTGGCAGAGTTAAAATTTAATTGCCTAATGGCTGTGTCCTAAATTCTATATTATTTTCCATGACTTTCTCCGAGTTTTCTCTATAGTATTTACTGCCTTGAAGAAGAGACAGACATTTCCCTAATGAAATGCAAATTTAATATGATCTTTCAAACTTGTATTTTATTACTAATAGATTCTCAAGCAAAAGGTTTGAGCAAGGATGGTATATAGAATCAGTGCATGTATATTATGTACACTCTAACTGATGTGTATACCCAAACAAAGTTTACAAATTCTGGAAACATTGCCTCTCTATGTAATCATGAAGCCTTCACTTCTGCAAATATACCTACGCCTTTTCCCTGCACTACTACAAACTAAATATATACACTTATATGCATAGCCTATGATTTTTCTCAGTCAGTTCTGCTGCGAATATTTTTCCTCTGGCATTGCATGACACAGTTTCTCTGTTGACTTCACTAAAACTTCTATTTCTCTCGGTTTATTTTATTTTATGGCTTATTGTAGTGTGTGTATTATGCCTCTACTGTGCTCTGGTTCTGACTTGACCTTATTGTTTAGCTCTACATGGGTATAGTTGAAATGGCTTTTTTTCCTCCAAGCACTGTATTATGAACATGCCTCTATTCTGGTGCATTATTTTTGATCCTGATCACGAAATATTGTATTTGTAGAAAGGCTACTGACAGCTAACATAATTCACATTTTATTAAATCCCTCCCGTAGCTCTTACTTTTTCCATTACTGCGACACAGAATACACTCGCAATAGAATAAAAAATACTTTCTCTCGAGCTATTTATAGACTGATTTTAGTAAATGGTTTTCTTCGTAAGTAGTTGATATCTGTAAATATCATTGTCATTGTACATTAGGATCTGTCATTTAGCTTAGATGTATCACATAAATGTTCATCATTTCTGTTCCAGTCGGGTTGAATGTGTGTACATAAACTAACAATGGGCTGATTTCTAATGCAAAACTATTGTGTTTACGAGCGTCTTCAAATTGCCTTCCCCATATGAACATTTTTGTAATGTACCACGACATTTTTCTTTGGATGTGAGTAGGTACCTAATTAAAAACAGCATGACGCGAGAGGATTGTTAAATTGGAAACATTATGTAAGGGAGGAGGGAATTCCATAGATAAAATGGGTAGGTAGGTACTTATATTCAGATGAGCCAATTGGAAGGAGGGAATGTATAGCGAGACACCCGGCTATAGAACGTCACAATAATTTAGCAGCCAGTGGACAGAAATACAATTAAATCCTTTCTGATTTGTTTTGGGATGCAGTGAACCGTAAATAAATGTATCTTTATGTCTTGTGAGTTGTGTATTTTGTATGGACGGGTATTGAACGTATTTTTATTCTTGTCTGTTTGTGTTAATAGAAATGCACCAAAGACTCTCGGGAGATCCCCGGCTCCGCTCACTACTGAAAAAGCCAGGACAACCGAAAAAACAACGAGGACGAAACGTCACATTTAATGAGTCACTGAATCTCTTTTACGAGGCGGAATGTTCCTGTTGGATTCATGAGGATGACTACGCCCGACTGAGACAGGAAGAACAGCAGTACCTTATCGAGCAACAACAACAGCAGTTCCAGCAGCAGCAGCAACAACATCACCACCACTCAAATCAGCATCAGCATTCCCATTCACATTCCAGACGAGATGACATATTTCATTACGAGCCCCCGCCGATTGAGTTTGAAGACCCACCTACTCTCAGTCCTCCGGAGGGATACAAGGATCGCTTTTTCCCCCAAGATCCTGACCCAGGTGAGTCATTTTGTACATTAGTCTATATATGCATGTGTCAGACACGAGATACTATTTGTAGGTACATACATTCTGGGACCTGGAATAAAATCACACTAAATAGAAAGTGAGATATTGCCAAATGGAGAATGAGTTGAGACAGTTGAGTGTTCTCCTGTCCTGTCCTGTATAAAGGAAATCGTCTCGGAAATGGGACACTTTTTCATTTCGAGAAGCTCCATATGGGATTTAGTCAAGAGCTTGGCACTCTAATTCAACTCGAAAAGCCTTCACTCTATGTATTTAATGGGCCTTGTGTACTTGATATAGATATAGTAGGTACCCTAACATTTCTGCACTAAAACAACTTTATTTTCTCCGCGTAGCTTGACTTGACTATATATTATAATAAACATGACTTGTGTGTAGGAAGCATTCAGCACTCAAGTGCCTTACAGTTATCCCTTGTGGTCTCACATTCTGTTTCTTCTGTCCTTTCCCAATGAAATGTCAAAATGTAGGTACTCTGTGCTTTACTACATATTTTCTAGAGATTCGATTCCATGATACCATTTAAACATAGGCGACATTATTTTTCTCGATATGTTAATATTTTGGTACCTATAGTCGATCTGAATGAAAATAGGTAGCTATAGAAAGTTTTGTGAGCATTGTAGATCTGATATATGACACGATTTCATAGATAATTTCATCTGGAAATACAAGAAGTGAGTATAGAGTAAGATGGCAGGCAGTAAATGAGAGTGTGAACTTATGAAGTTGATGGCAGATGATGGAGTGGAGATTTTATTTGGTAATATTTTTTGATTATATAGATGTAACCCGGGTGAGTCCTCCGTCGCCTCCTGCTGCTAGAAGAAAAGTATTTCTGAAGGAGAATCCTACGGTTGTGAGTGTCAACGGTGTGGAAACTGGAGAGGAGGAAGAAGATGATACAAAAAAGAATAAGGGATCAAGGTATTTGAGATTTTTAAGATGTGAGATTTGGGTCAATCTTTCTATACCATTTACGCTTAAAGAGTTCATCCTTCAGACAGCAACGGGATTTAAGTGGTAGATGAAACACTCACCCGAGAAAGCTTATGCCAAAGTTGGTTTGTGTGTATGGCTTTTGAGGCGACCCAGCGTTTTATATTCTGATTGCAGATTGTTGTCTGTTAGCTTTCTAGCAGACTTTTTCCTCACAGGATTAGCATGCTAAAAAGATTTTCTATGCTGTATTTCACGATTTAACCATCGTATGTGTGACATTACATTTGGTTAGTGTGGCAGAATGTTTTGAGGGTTTGGCTTTCTCAACGAAGGAAATCCTCTTGTTAAAGATAAATCTTTGTAGACATAGACAAAAGTGGCTCGATCAAAAGAGCTCTAAACTATTTTTAAATTAGTTTTACGGAGATTTCCTCAATAAGCTAATGCAAACCGACCTCTTTTTAGGGAAATAACTTACAAATAGTAAAAAATAGCTTGTGTTTAAATGCACGATTTGGTTGTGACTTACAGACTAGGAGGAATTTTGAAGGGAGGACGGCTGTGGCGATCTAACAGTGCAGATGGGAAAAAAGTCACGTCACCTCCGGAGGAACCTGATGTTGTCAAATGTACTGAGCGAGACAGGGACCGCGACCGAGAGCGAGAAAGAGATGAAATCGGGTATGTCATCTCTAGTAATAATAATAGTACTTAGTGCAAATACTCTTTTCGCAAACAATCTGATAACAATATTATATTTGCAATATAGACCTAATCAAAACGCTTCAAGTCCGTCAAGTCACCAAAACCAAGTTCAAATAATCGAGGAGCCTCAACCGCTATATCAGCAGCAGCAGCCAATATTGCCATCTAAAGTGAGCACCGGGACAGCTCCATTAAGAACATCAGAGCAAATTCGGTTAGCAGTGGATTCAACACTGAGACATCGAACGAAGCGGAATAAACCAGAGTGTTCTTCTCTCGTGGAGAAATTGCGATGGTTAACTTCTCTGGACGATGAAGACAGTGACTCTAATCAATCAGGGTTCGCGACATGGCCATCCCGTGAGAAAAATGGTCCAACGACTACAAATAAGAAATCTGATGCGGGAACATCAACTAGTGAGGAGTTTGTACAGGCTTCATTACGGACACCACCGTCAACAAATGAAGCAAAGATAAAACAAATTAGTTATACTCTGGAAGACATCGACGAAGGTCTCAAAGGAACTGAAAATGAGCTAGAAACTTTCATAACGGAGGATGGTGGTCGAATCGAAAGACTTCGTAAACGGTATGGCGAAGAAGGAGCAGACGATTACGGTTTTAGTAGACGACCATCTGTCAAAGGAATTAAACCGAAATTTTCGTCGACCAATCAAATATTTGCCCAATTCACAGCAATGCGCAAACAATGTGAGACACCTATTCCGATGGAGTCCCAATATGAAAACACCAGAATTGCTTACGATCATCTTCAACAGAATAGTCTCAATCAAGTGGACGGAGCTAGAATACTGAATTACGAGTTTCAAAATGCTCCTGGAAGACAATCCGATGAATCCCGGGCTCACTTCGAGATGATACGACAATCATTCGAACAAGCGAACTTTGTAAACTTTAATCGACCGCACTCCTGGAGTGTGTCTACGCTTCCTCATCCTCACAGTCACAGTCATAGTCATTCTCATAGTATAGCCATGGGCTCAACTTCTCCTGCTCCACCTTCTTCCCTCTCAATGGCTCCCAACAACCTGAGTGGGAGCACCATGAGTGTAAATAATCCTAATACTTCTCAATTAAGTCATCAAAACTCTTTAGTAGGAGCTTCCGGTTCTGTAGTCACCGCCAACATGCAGAACAACACACAACTCCCGGGTAATCAAATGGGAATCATGCCCCCTCCCTCCATTGGTGGTGCTCATCATAATATTTACGGCACACTTCCTTCGCAAGCTCAACAGCAAGCTCAACAACAGCAACAGCAACAAATGCAGCAGCAACCCATTTACGGAACAGTTCGTCGGGTGCCCAATGTAATCGGCCGCCCTTTATTCCTCCATTACGGAGCCTTGTCTGTTGAAGCTCATCCGAATAAAATAGTTCAACCTTACCCTAGAACCAAAGTACCCGAAACTCCATCCCCAACTCAACAGCCACCACCAATTAGATTAGATACAATTAGATACTATGGTCCTCCTATAAGGCAATACTATAATCCGCCACCGCCTGTTCCTCCAAGATCCGTTACAACGACTATAGGAAGTGGTCAGGGAATTCCTGTGAACATTGCTGACTGTTTGGAGCGGGGTGCTCCTGAGGGAAGAGCTACTGATGAAGAGCCCAGTCTCAAGGAACCTTACTCAATGAATGTTTGATAAAGGAGATACCTATGACCTATTACTATCCTTTTCAAATATTATATATGTATTACTATAGCATACTAACGTTAGATAACTGTACATGATACATAACAGGCGTCTACATAAACGATGTCATATCTTTCACGTTCACGACTACATGGTTATCGTTATGTACCACTTTTCAGATACATACATACAAACTTATATCGTAGGTTCATTCGCATTTCCAAGAAAACCATGTAATTCCACGGAATGATATTATCGAATTGAGAAAAAAGTTGATACACACCTAACAATGTTGAAATAGGTGCTTTAAGGATTCGTGACTTTTGAATTTAAATACCTAACTACATACATACATACTTACCTTTCGGTATGTTGTGCTCTACACAATAAAATTAGATACATAAATGTGCTAGGAAACTTTATAGTTGGTAAAATACCCACAGTAACTTATACCTACCAAAATAATGTCGCATAAAATACGTAGGTGGGTAACAATACAGACATATTATGCATAATGGCTATAATATTCTACCTAGATATCTTTCTAGCATACAAACAATACAAGTACATATAATGATATTGTGACTAATGATATTGTTATTATTACATTCATATTGTAACCCTACCCATAGCATTAGCTACAACTCTCCTGTTACATTACATACAAGTTGATGTAATGCACACAAGATTTGGAAATGCTACTATTATTAACAGCCTAGAACGAAGATGATGATCTTATTATGAGGATAGTCAGCATCTGTCTGTCTCGCTCTCGTGTCGCTATTTGGTTGTGCTGACTCGACGATAAAATTATTATAGTAGTCCGTCTGTAGTAGTTTCCGTATCGTTTCCACTCTGATTTCGTCTCTATTGATTACTAGCAGGCTATTCTAGTTACATTGTTATATACATATACCTACCTAAGTACTATGGATTTCATATTTGACGATATGTGTAATGTTACGTATGTCATATATGTCTACACAATGTGTATCTGTTCTGCATATACACTACTTCTGACATAAGGCTCGCTAAAGCAAGGAGATTGAATTGAGATTGAATTCATACTTTGGAAACATTGAGATATATACATTAAATACATAAATAATAGTAGGGAAGACGGAGAAGGGAATTGGATTTAGTGCTGAAAACGTAAGGACACAACGTGCCAAAGCCAAAGATACTAACTTACCCTGTTTGCTTCATGCAAGCGCGCGTACGTTGCATACTAAAATAAATACCTACCTAATTGCATTAGGTACTTACTTCTGATACTTCATATTTAATTAGACAGTCAGTTATATACTTACGGCAACTCAAATGATAATAAGTAATAGGTACCTATTTACATACGGATTAGAAAAGTTTATCATAAGATTATGATGATGAGGACTGGAACATTTTTGCGAAGGAAAATGAAATCAAATACTTAAAACTCTTATACAGAATCCCCCTGTGTGCTTCTCGAGTCAAAGTCAATTTAAATACTTGTATTTAACATAATTATGACAGAAAACCCTAATTAAAACTTCCAGCGAGTATTTTTCGTTGGTTCCTCTACCACCTTAAGCTACTATTTATCATTTAAACCAAGTAAGTGTGCATATGTTACGATAAAACATAAAATAACTCTTGTAACTCTCTTTATTATTGTCTAGTACGATATTAAGTTCAATCCTTTCATAGATTATAAGTGAATTCATATGTGTATCTACTTAATATACTTTATTGTACCATTATACTATGTTACTATTATCTATCAATACATTCTCTTCCGCAGCATAATATTGACTTTAAATGATCATATACTTCAAAAATATATTACCCTACAGAGATGAATGGTAAATTATTGTATTTGTAGTAAAGCACATGAAAGTGTAAAGCTCATGTTCAAGTCAAATGTTAAAACAATAACCGTTTGTATTCTTGTTTCGCTAGTTTCAAATCTTTTTCCTATCATACATGTATGTCTTTTTGAGAACATGAAATGACCATTGCCCAGTGTTAATCGTAAACCGTAATCATTTTAAGAAAGTTACAAATCAAACCAAACCAAAATGTAAAGTAGAAATACAATTAAGTACTCCAATGATATGAACGTGTATTTTAGTTGCTGCTTTGTGATAATTGATATTATTGATAATCATATAGGATTTTGATGCTTGGAGATTAAATAGTTTTATATGTGTGTGAATCCTCTGCGTCTCAATCCTTTTATTCTTCATCATCTTACTATTTACTACACTATTTACTACCTACACTATAAAGATACTAATCTGCACTATTTACTATCATTAACATGCAAATGGACACTACAAAACAGAAAGTAATACTGACCTAGTGTACTTAATGTAATATTACCTTTCAGCATGCTATAATTACAAGTTTAATGTTATAACCATTATGCACGAAACAGGTTTCTTTTGGTCTGGCCATCATCATCAGGAACACACAACTCTATTTACCCATTAAACAAATTATTGAGCTACAAGATCATACTAAAGAATATTTATATGGAGAATGAATAGTTTCTGCAAACTGCATTTCACCACACACTTTTACTCACATACCGTAGTTGATTCTATAAATCATATTAAGGATTATGATAATGATCTGATTGCACTATGTGCAACAGGCAGATTAAATGACTGCTAATTCTTGAATCTTCGTTTCTGGCATTAACATTTTAATTATTCCTCCAACACGTAACCTATATGATGTGCTAAAACTAAAATACAGAAAACGAAATAAGTCTTGAAAAACGTCACTAATGTGCATGCATGTGAGATTGATTTATAAAATGCGTAATAAATGATGAGTTTTTCGTTTGTAGTTTTGAATACGAACAACTTGTCAGTTTATTTACAAATGGCAGTGATACAAAAATTTGAATACTTTATTTTTCTTTCTCATGATTCTTTTGGTTTTAAGTTACTGTTTCGTTTGCAGTATTGTAATGTTTCTAGCACAACATTAGTTTGTCTACATACGATACTTACGAATGATAATGTATGTAATTTATGTGTAAATAGTAAATGCCCATCAAAAATCGTAGAAACAACCAACGGACGACCATAAAACCAGAGCGTCGAGTCGGGATGTGACCCTTTGAATTGATAATAATTTATACATGACAAATCTTATAATAGTAAGTAGTAAATAGTACATAATTAGTATTTTTTTTAACTTAGGTATTCCTTTTGTTTAATTTCCAATACAAAACTTGCTTATTTCCAAAGCTTATAAGTTTACTTATACAATTACAGATACAATCAATCACCGTTCGTTCAAGGAATTTCGTTAACTAAATTAAAAACATCAAGTCACATAGTTCATAATTCATAGCTAACTATAAGTCTGAGGAATTCGCCAATACCATATCCATACCAAAACTAAACCATAGCCATTTTTTCTACAGATCTCTAGACTAAATGGTATAATTTTCCCATTTAAACTAATAAATCCTGAACCTTGTCGTCACTATACCTGAAATCTGACCACCAACTGACATGACGCGACATGACATCCTCTACAAAGTACAACAAACTGTCTAAAAGACCTTAACTTATGTACGACCAACCAACAAACATTAATTTACTCAACAAGCCATCAGAATAACATCCAACCCACATAACATGATTAACCTAGCTAACCAACCATATTTTCTATCAGTATAAATTGAAATGTATATCCACTCACTTAACGTAATTGTACTCTCAAGAACAGAACAGTTCGGTTGTTCTTCCAACTCCGTACCCATTATCAATAATCATCAGTAACATTGCCACCTTGTCCACTCCCATTTTCTCTAATATTTGATTCCATTGTTTTAGAGTAGAAATACCCACCACTTTGTCATAGAAAATGAGAATTTATTAATCAAATCATTAATCTTTCGTCCTAAAACTGTCCCAAAACTCCACCATTTAATTACAAGCATGATGGATTGTCAATTTGATCGGTCGAATCTTAAAACTATCTCCGGGTCAGACAGATTACATATAAAATATCAAAACACATCGAATTAAAACTGCAGTGACAATACAAGTAGCAATGTATATAGATAATAAGGTTACAAAATTTATCACCTAGAATGTAAAATGTCACATGAGGTAAAAAAAGATTTACAGATTACGTAGGTACTACATACAGGTATGTATATAATTAAGTATACCTATTATAATATTTTATTAGTTTGTGTAATGTATTTATATCTAAAATTTGGCTTTCTTAAACAGGCCACAAGGGCAGCGGCGGTAACTCCCCAAGAAATAGCATGTCTTCCTCGTAAATCACCTTTTTGCTCTTCGGTTTTAAAATGTCGGAAACTAAAACTACAGGGGACTTCCTGGGAGATTTCCTGCTATTGTTAGTAGCAGAGGCTACAGAATGCGAATGATGAGAATTAACATTAAAAGTGGGAGACCGGTTTTCGGATTTCAATGAATGTGAATTTTGATTTGTAATGATACCGTGGCTATTACTTGTAGTCGTAGTGTTGTTATTGATATTTGTACAGTTTATGTGATTTCTCGGTGAGACTTTGGGAGAAGGAACTAATTTGATTCCTCCAGCACCGCCACTTACACTACTTTCACTACGTAACGAAGCCCGCCGTTCCAGTCCGTCGAATCTGTGCGACATATTCTTCATGGGACAACATAAATTGGAATTATTAGTAAACGAACTAGAATTTGCTCCCTTAGGAAGTACCTTTTTATGGGAAGGAACCTCTGCAAGAACTTGAACAACATATGGATCAGACAGAAATTGAATAGAATCCCATAGGTACTGGGTAGCAGTCATTTCGAAGTTCCTTGCTGAATTTTGACTGCAGCCGGGAGGTGAGATTAGAGGACCGGAACTTGAACCTCCAGAACTCGTTGAGCGTGTGAGCACAGATAACGGTGGTAAATGCGATGACGAAGAGGACGTCGAAGGATTCGTCGTCGACGAGGAAGATGAACGGGTAGAGTGCGAGTGGATGGGGGCAGCTTTGACATTCGCTGATGTCACAGGAGGTGACGTCAGGGGAGGTGAGACTAATGTCGGGCCTGTTGAAGTGGAGGGAGAGGGTAAACTTAAAGCTGACACTGAGGCGGGTGGTGAGGCCGAACTTATCGAGTTACGCGTTCGGGGCTTCAGAGATGAAAGAATTGCTAAGGTGGACGCGTGACAACGCGGAGATTTGCGCGGAAGTCGTGACAACTTCGCTGGAGATCGACGATATAGTGATTTTGTCTCGTACGGCAGGGTGATTGGGCTTTCACATGGAGACATAAATGTTGTGGGAGACTGCTCTTGGCGAGAGAATGTTCGGTACCACACCTCTTTGGATGGTATGCTCTGTAAAGTACCATTTATAAATTTACAAACAGTTTCACAACAAAAATTAAGTGAAAATAGAATATTACTTTAGATAATTTCTTCATTTGACTAATAAATAAAAATGTGTCACTTACCTCAAAAGAAAACTTCAAATTGAGAGTATCTAGAATAGATTGAATTCGGACGGATTGCGAGTAGCAGTCAATTTCAGGAGGTAGGGAGGGCGATGGTAAATTAAGCTCCTTGTACGCCCTCTCCTCATCCTCACTTTCAGTTTCAACTATTCTGCTGAACTTATCTTTTCTTACTAATTTCCACGGGGAACCAGGAGCAGAGTCTCCACTTTCGGAAGAAGAATTCCGGAGTTTCGATCCCAGTATTGGCGTCTCTTTCAACAAGGAATCTAGCTCGTTCGTTCTCATTCGCCTAGAGCATCAAAAAATATTACTCTTCAATCTTTCAATGTCAAAATTAAATTAAAATTGTTAGAAATATATTTACCTCTTTTTTGGAGGAGGGGATAATGGCGGTAACTCAACTTCATGTTTTTCAGCCGCAGTTTCACCAAACAGGAAAGACTCTGCCTCGCAATTGAGCACCCAAAGGGCGGATCGCCTTTTGGTTGCTTTTTCCGCTCTTTGTTTCTCGGTTTCAGCTTTGACCTTGTCCCTGACTAAGGTCGTCGCCGATGAACTAGCAACAGCACCATCCACCTTTCTAGGGCGTCCCCTTGATCTCTCGGATTTAAGTTCATGGTTTTGAAGGCTGTCGTTAATGCTGTTGGAAGCATCTTGTAGGCTAGCAACTTTCACTGAATGCTTGTAGACTTTCCGTCCGAGTTTTTCTCTAACAGAAATATCTTTTGTCCTAATAATCTTTACCTTAACTCTACCATTGCTACTACCATTTTTGGTATCGTCACAGTTAATGGATTTTGATTTATATCTAAACTTGTCTTCAGATATCTCGTGATTATTATTCGGCTCTCTTCGCCTCTTCAATGGGGTACTGGAAATAAATGGGGTTGCTTTAGATTTGGAAGCTGGTGTCTTGTAATGAAAAGCATATGGATTTGGCCTAGTTGGACTACTTCCTGGACTGCTACTATTGCTGCTACTATTATGATGATTAATAGAGTTCCTATTTCTTGTAATACAAGTCTTTGATTTGCTCTTGTAAGATTTAATCTGGCTTTTGGCTTGGGATCGAGTCGTCATGTGCTCTTTGGTGAACCCATTCGTCAGTCTCTTTTTGGCCAATAGTTGTGCCGGGTCACTTTGCCTGCGTGACCTGAAATAAAAAAGTATAAGAAGACACATTAGTTCCACCTTCACACTAATTAGCATCAATTAACCCATTTCATGCCATTCCCACCCCATATCATCATCATATACTTAGCATTTCAATTTTACTCATCCAAAGGCTGCCGGATACATGGACATAAAAAGTTCTAGCCTGTTGTCTACTTTAAAAAATCTATAATATGATTCCGGTGAAGTGAGCCTGTGAGTGGTGCCCAGTCACTAGGCATAACCTGACGAGCGCAAGCAACCAAGGAAAAAATCAATAGATGGGTTGCAAGCAACTAGCAGTTTTGTGTAAGGGTAAGGTTACCTGACGAACTCTATCGTCTCTGGTTGTCCGTCGGTTATATTGTGCCATCAAGTCACATAGTCAAAGGAAGCTGGAGTGCATTCGCATTCGTATAATATCAGTAATACATAGACATACATCAACATCATGCACCTACTTCAATTCTTTTTCCTCCACTATTATTTAGTACTACTGAATAAAAACATATGTCCATATAGCTATATTGTCTAACTGCCTCTAACCTCTAAAACGCTCCAAGTATTAGTATAAAACACAAACAGTCGAAATCCAAGCCAGCGAACGAAAGACTATATAGATATAGAGAGAAACTTCATATATTTATATGATAGTACGACGACCGAGACTGATAGAGAACAGAAACAGAGCCAACGATGGCTTGCACCGTTTAAAGAACGGAAAACTTACAAACAAGCCAGCTTTAGCAAAAGTAATGCTCAACTACCCCTAGTCTAGCTTACATAACATAACATTCATTCTCATCCAGTCTCTATGCAATGATTCTAAACTGTACACTCACTAAACTTCACAACTGCACCATACACTATCTTTCTATGCATAAGACTTTTGTGCATATTATTTTATTACCTACCTATGTGCAAGTGTGCAACCGTTACAGAGACTCAGACTTTGATGGAATACAAAATACGATGCATACACAGCAGTCTTTTCTTTCTCACTCTCTGCAATACTCGCCTGTTACGTAAAATAAGTATGGAAGCGTGTTATTCTCTTTCTACATGGACACGTTATGTAATATTATACTTTGATATTTTATTCTACAATAATACCTACTTAGTTCACTTACTATTATTACTGAGGTAAATAATATTTGCTGATTTTACAGCATTGCATAAATAATATTCATGTCTTGGTGTCTTGAACTGCTATACTAATATTTTGATACGCTCTGGTAGATATAATAGAGCTAGGGCTCACTCAGGGCGGATGACCAAAACAAAATGCTAATCCTTAGATATTTGACTTTTGCTTTCTATCTAGAATTCCTTCTGAATGTGTTTGTTGGAAATCTTGATTCTTAAGTGGATAGCAACATCGAAAACCAAGCAAGCGAGAGAGTCACTTAGCTTAGGGACGTTAGCGCGGCCGTTCCGTGGCGGATATACTAACGCTGCCACATACAAATACACTTACATGCAAACCAAACCAACTTGGTGTATCCGTTAACTTAGCTTATGCAAACCCTCTCGATACAGAAATAAAACCTGCGATGCGACGTGGCAAACAGGAAGATTGCCTTTACTTATGACTCCTTTCGAAGACTCCTTTATATAACTCTCCTACAAAGCTAAAGCTAAAACAAATTCACAAAATCTCACTACATACTCATACATGCCAAATCGTTATCATGAATGACCTAAACGTATAAGCGTATGTCATTGTCACCTATTGTTAAGACATAGACTAATTTTATGTCTATCTAATAATATAATACTTTGGGAACAATAGTAAAATATCTAATGGAAAATTACGGCTTACAAAGAGAAACTTAATTGGAAATTAATAGCACCTATTTTTTAACGATTATTGTATCGTACAATTTTAAAAGAAAGTCTGAATTATGGCAGCATATGGGGGAATCACAAACATGTCCCCCCTGCATGCAAGCGAAGCAATGCTGCCATGAATTTATAACACTCCATCGATTTAATAATGAGTCATGGCTGATGGCATATTTTCTGGGTACTTTTTACAAATTACAAATGTCAATTTTGATATTCACGATAAACGCTTCGAGGAAGAGCTCATAATTTGATGTGATAATTCCACCTTCATAATTCATAATAGGTTGACTGTCTAGACTCTAGACTATTAAATATTGAAATAAAATAATCCTTAAAATCACATTAAATTATATTCATTATTATTTAGTACTTATTCCATCCCAAACATAAAAGACACCTACCTACAGCCAACAGCTATAAATGGCCAACACAAATTGTCAATCAGCTGTATTGTATAAAGCTGTGTATTATGTATGTGCATTGAAGTTGTAATTTTACAATGACAGTTTTGTATCATAGATTGCAGTTATTTTTACAGTTAAATTAAGATATTAATGACTGAGACAAAATAAATAGCTTAAAAATAGTGGAAATGTTGGACAGAAAGGTGTAACTTTTACTTTTAGGTATAATGCACATAAAACATGTTTTTAACAGAAAGATGTAGGTATTTGTATATTCTAAGAAGGCCAAGCTGGAGACATTGATGATTACGAGATTTTACAAGATGGACATAAAATAGTACTGAATAAAATAGTAATGAAAATGATTTTGGTGATTGACAGCTGAGGATTTTTGCGAGAAGTGTGGGAGAGAGAGCGATAGAACTTTCAAGTTGGCAAGTTAAGTTGTATGTCGTCCTGTGGTTATAGCCGACTGTTGTATACAGTATACGGCAAAAGTATAGACACAAATAACAAAGTTATAGATACGAAGGAAATGGGCAAGTTATCTTGGTAGATTTGGATAAATTTGAATGTAAAATGAGTATTTACCTGGTATCAGGCAGTGGCCGCATGATGTTGCAAATCTGGTCACATTCTCGGATTTTGCGATAACCCCACTTGGAGATAATTTACTGTAAAACAGAAGATTGAGAGCCAAATGAAGTATTTATCCGATGAGCCAAGAAACCATTTTGAGGCTAAACTACGTATGTGTACGCGCAGCTTTTTGAATTCCTTGGCGGCATCGGGTTCAGCCCATTCCACCAATTCACCTTTACACCTAACTTTAAACTGCTCTTGATTTGACACCTTCTCAATCAACTGCACCACTCTGTCAATTATAATTAACTATATAATTTAATGAGGGCGATTGATGATGGAAAGAAAGGCTGTTAACTCACCTTTAATGTTTTGTTTCAGTTTACATTACAGTCTAGTTTGCATTGCATTGCACATAAACATCGTTAACATTTGCACAATGCATAGCAGAAGGTAATAAATAATATTATAGACCTACACACAACTTGTGTACACTTGTGCATTGTTTTGTGTAGTATAATGTGTAAGCTATTGTATTGTATGCAGTATGTACATGTAAATCTGAGTATATAAACTGTACAGGTAAATTGAACTTTGATGCATATAACATACCTGCTGTAATATACAAATCTAATGCAATCACGAAGGATATGCTATGCAGTATGTATACAATTAGTAGACAGGCGATGACTTTTATTGACAAATAGTACCAACAACGTAATGCAATGCTATGTGATGTACAATACAAAGAAACATGAATGAATGAGTCATTATTAAACTCATTAGCATACCTTTTACTCTACTAAGTCTACTACTCGTGTGAGAAAGTAGAAATACTGGGTAAATGTAAGAATCACTATTTTCTTCTTAAATCTATGAGTTATCTCCATAGCATGAGTACAAGAGTCATTTTCCGGTTCGTTTTCAGTATTCATCTAAGGTGTTATAAGTTAGTTAACGCGAAAAAGGAAAATAATTTGGTTTCAGATAATTTAATATTATGTGCATAATAGGAATTGCATGTTTTCTTCTGTGTATTTACATCATTACATTTTCTGAATTTAATAGTTTTTTGAAATCTAAGTTAAACATCCAAAACATGTACAAGTAGATAAATTAATGGTGGTCTAATTTTTTGACTTGCATACAGTAAAGCAGCCGGTACAAACGGGTAATTTGACTTTCGACACATTTAATTTGACTTTCAATAATTTACACCCATGAATATTAAGTCAATGCCCAAGCATTTTATAAAAGATTATGCATTCTGGTTTACATGTTTGTTTGTACTAATTACTTTTATGAAAATATCTTATGCCTATGAGTATACATGGCATGCAATATGGATGATATATAGTTGTATATTGTGTATAGAGTTATATTATTTATTTAATATAAACATTCTTTTTGATTCAAAAGCTCAATACAAAAGAGTTCATAGCTCTTATTACTAGTTGATGTTCGATAATGAAAATACATATAAATAACTACTTATATCAGGAACACACTAATACCATGTAATACTAATCACCAAAACATTACCATTATCCAGAGGAACTTTAGTTATACCTTTGTATGTGAATACTATATCTGTCTGTCTGTCCATCTGTCCAGAAATTTGTCCGAACGATAACTTTGGAACAAACTATTAGTTACAACGTTCAAATTTTCTAGGTCAATAAGACTACTGAGTTCGTAAATGGGTAAACTCGGACTAATCGGGAAGGGTTCATGAAAATCAGTATAACTTCCGTTCTGGTCATCGTAGAAAGTCGTGTGATAGCTCTGGCTCATTTGAAAAGCTGTGTTCCCCGACCTGTCACCTTTCAAATGGAAAATCACGCGACTTTCTACGATGAGCAGAACGAAAGTTATACTGATTTTCAGTTTTTAAACGGCACCCAATTTACCCGTCTTTATTTAAATATACATTATCTTTATTTAAATATAATTTGTCTTTAAACTTTCGGCGTCTTTATTTTAATTATTTTGTCTTTAACAATAATGTAAATTTTCTTTAAAAAATAATCTAAAATTTCAGGAAATTAATCTAAGTTGGTAGTAAAACAATATACTATATTTTAGGTTACTGACAGAAAATAAAGAA
>JABASH010000741.1:0-34296 GCA_019776445.1 Tomocerus maximus | reverse complement strand
ATTAACGTGATTAATGATAACAGGTATTTGTCGTTGATTTTTTTTGGTCAAGTCATGAATGTTAAAATAGTATACAATAGAACATGCAGGTACATATACATACACTAAATACAACTGAAATTGCTATTCGATAAGTCGAGTTATTTTCGAATATTCGAATGAGCTAATTTGAATTCTGTGGTGGGTTTTGTATAATTATAATAGAAGTAGTACTTATTTAATTTACCATTTTGGCGAATCAAGAACTCTACCCAATCAACCTAAATATGTTCAATGAAGTATACGTTTGTATCCAGCAGTCTGCAGAAATCCACCTTGCATTTATGAAATGTTTTATGTTCCCTAAGCACGCTCACTCCCCATACTTTCCGTGTTCTCTTATAAGAAGGGCGTTTTACACCTTAGTGAGCATCCTGTCCAGACTAGAAGGGAATCAAATGCTTCCTGCCTCTCTACCATCACGGAATATGGACGAGAGATAATAGAATAATACAATTTACCTTTTATGTGACTATGTGCAGTTTGTGGATAAGATCAGACGTAAATTTTAGTAGTACAGAGCATAATAGCCCCGCGTAATGAGACGTAGTGAAGTAGAAAAAGTTAAGACGGAACTTGAGCATTAGACTCGTCTCGACTCAGAGTGCAAGAATAGCAGACAATGAATCAAGCTATCTCAGCAATTGATTAATGAACTCACGAAATTAATTGATCACAAAACCTAATGACATACGAACTAAGGAAAGTGTAATGAATGCGTTTCGCAAAAAGGGAAAAAATAACAATAAGAACCTAGAGAATGCTACAATTATTATTTTATTAGGCAAAGAGACCTATTCAGTACATCTATAAAGATTGATTTTACAGAGTAGCATAGTTATATAGATGGGCCCGTAGCAGTAGCAATAACCATGAATTTTCTCTTTCCTGTCCATACCTTAGCCTTGCCAGTAACAAATGAGGGCTGCCATTAATTTTGCCGTGCGAAAGAAAAATAGCAGTAGCTTATCATGTTTATTTTACTACATCGCTTTTGACAAGTCCTAAGATTAGAAATCGAGGAAACGAGCTATTTATACTTCTACTTATGGGGTTAATAGCACAAGTAGACATGAGGTGAAATGTTGGAAGCCCACATGATACTCTAGAAGATTTATATGGAAAAGAAATCTATGTAAGTCTAACTAAAGGTAATTGCTATTTTATAGAGGCTATTTGGAGCAGTTTATCCAGTGTGGTACACCTATGTGGCTATTGCGTTATTAAATTTGTATAGTAGGGATACGGAAGGAAAGTAAGGTTAAAATTGAAGTGTAAAATATGTAGTAAGTCCATTATGGTGCATACTGCTTAGATTGTTTGCTTATAGTCTAAAGCTAGTCTAAAGTGTAACTATCAAATCAAAGTAGCAATAGACAGAGTACTTTACTTGCCTTATAGATGAGCAAGGAGACCCAGTTCAAGAAATGTTCTTTGTAGCCCGCCAGTTGAGCTTACTGAAAGATGCAACGGGACTATTTGTGATTGTGAGTAGGTAGAGTCAGAGCAGTCGATTGCCAGTGAGTAACATACAATTTAAATAAATGGTAGACACATTCTTGCATAGCCATTTGTTAGTAATCTAAGGATAAGTAAAGCTTTCTTTTCACAGGAGCAGTGCAGCCATCCCAAGCAAGTCTTATTGCACACACTCAAAATGCATTCTTGTCTGTATTGTCTTGAGCACTTTGAATTAGACAAATTGGTTGGGTGTATTGTATTCTGCAGCCAAACAAACAGGGAATAGTAAAAGGCCGTGCAGCCGCAATCAATAATCATGATCATTCACAGGCCAGTAGGCACCAACAAATTTATTACTGACACTACATAGATATATACGAATTTATTACCGTTCAGTTTCATAAATAGTTGTAGCACCCACCCTGTGTGTAAATACAATATACTAGTGCATACGACCAGTCTAGCATTGCACAGCTAGCGATAGATAAAGTAGCATGACAGTTGTTGAGACGGGCAAATACCCAAAAGTCACACGAGGTCACCTTCTTCCGCAATAATATCAGATAAATAACCAAACCCAATTAATAACAAATAATACGTATACTACTACGACTACGTAAGACTATGCAATGTCCAAATCTTCTAGTTGTTTCTAGTTTAGATTGTACATGTTCACAGCACACAAATTCCTAGCCATAACTGCCATTATTGTACATAGTAACAAAGTAATAATGCATATAGTACATTGAATTAGATATTTTGACTCACTCGGGCAATAAGGCGAAGCAATCAGTCCTTCCCTTATGGAGCAATCGACTTATTGATCACCTTTCCCCTAGCTATCTTCTCATCCCTCAATCCAGAGCGCTTTTATTGCCCAGTTACTTAATTTATGATGAATAGAACTGATTTTTCTCCCACACATCCACACAAACACTAATCTATGTTCTTTGTCGCAATTGCATTCTATACGAACAGCTGCTAAGCTCCCACGTGTATCACTAATGACAATACAAGAGTTCACTCAACAATGATTAGCATTAGTATAGTAGTACAACTGAAAACGAGCTAGAAATAATTTTAACTTAAGAGTTAATACACATGCTTGGTTAATACATATTTACGTACCTTAATACTATTTAGCACTTATGAGAGTGAATATATTTTACGTACTTAATAGGTTAGTAATAGGTGTAATCTTAGTAATAGAGTAGAACTTTCGGTAGATAAAAAGTTAGGTTTGCAGAGTTGAATTCCTTGTTTGTATAGTAGTTGAGTAATATAGTATTTACAAAAGTTACGCCTAAACTGCCAAAGAAGCTTATTGATGACATGTTTGTGTTATTCTGTCTTGTCTTCTATTGACAAACCACACATGTATGTAGATAGAAACGTTACCGCTACATTGTTTTCTTGAAGATAGACAGCGAGATAAAACAAATCCACCCGTCATCTACTATAACATTTACACGAGTTAATGATGTTCTCCCTAAAGCTACAGGGTAAGTAATTGCAACTCTACAATCTCTTTGCAAACATTTGTAGCCCAGTGCATATAGACATGATGAAGATATCAAATCACTGCTCTATAGTATCAGATATGATCTGTCTCTAGTCTCTAGCTATATTGACAATGTATTTAGTTTGGTGGAGATCTGTCATGAAATGGATTTTATAAATCCGCGAAGAAAACAAATTCTGGTCTGTGCACAACAAAACAATGGAGCAGTTGCTGTTGCGGTTTTCTTGCCACAACTTTCAGAACTTTCCATGCTCTGTATGCATGTTTAAGGTGTGTAAATTGTGAGGTATGCAAATTCTGGTATAATCAAGTATGAAATTAACTTTGTAACAGATGTAAATAAGAAGTGATTTGTGTATCAAGGTCATATAAGTCATAAAGTCCAGAAAAGTAAAAATATAACTGACCCAAAACCATCCACTTAATCGCATTTATTATTGTAAACAAAAAGGACGGAAAGTGTGATGCTATTTGAGGACTTCACAATGGGTAGAATTAAAGTTACTGTAAAGTTGTACTATCGTGTCCACCATGGACAAAATATCAATATCTTGACCTTTTGACAGTTTGTGGCTTTCCCACTTTGCCACAACCTCTTCCAATTAATGACGAAGTGAATAAACGCTAATGGCTAATGCACAGCATTGGTGGATTTGTCTTGTGATCTGTCCTGAGTCCAGATGAAGGGACAAAAAGAAGGGTCAATAACTTTTGACCAAGACGAGCTACCTACTATCGACCAGTAACAAAGTGGCTTAAAAATTTGAACTATTTCGACGGAGCTATCTCACAACTTTCTACGATATACAGAACCAAAGTTACAATGACTTTTAGTTTTGAAACACTCGTCCCAACAAGGGGGTGGGTCCAATTTTGCCCATCTTCAAACTTGACCTTTGTTTTAACTTCGTTTTCCATAATTCGGAAACCAAGTTCAAAAATTTTACTTCTGTCAAAAGTTATGGCGCAAAATACACGGAGCAATTGATACACAGACGGCCAGTGCACTTCTATAAAGAAGGATTGAAATAACTTCTTAATAATAATGATGAGAAGTTATGCAAGGATGTTGCATAATGAAGATTTAAGTGTGGTGGGTAGTGGGTAGCTATTAGTTAATACATTTTATTTGTGACAGTGAACGAAAGTCTGTCATCTGAATACTATTTGGTTCACTCACAACAGTCACAGTTGAACTGAGTATTGACAGACACATACAAGACAAACACATTTATTTATACACTCCCTTTCAACTGGCGATAATCTGATCTGACGATGATGTACTTCACTCCTGTGCTACAGAGAAACGATAATGGATTAAAGCCCCACAATGTGACCCCACGAGCATGTAGTTACAATGAATGAAAGTGGTATTTAGACTGAGCATATCATCATCCTATTTCTGTCCTCAGTATTATTAGCAATGCCTCTTTAGCTCTTTTCCCCAGTCATCTCCATTACGAATGCAATGCAACGAACAAACTCCCACTACACTACTAGTGCTTACATTTACATGACAGAATTTGAGTTTGGGCACGCAGTGTCTATTTATGTAAGGATAATAATGTAACTATAGCCCACTCGTGAAATTAGCTCTTTCTCCTAGTTATTGTTTTAAAATTTCCTTTTGATTAGTGTTTACGTATACACTGGGTGTAGTTAGTAATGGGTTGTTAGTGTAATAGGAAGCGGTAAAATGCGTATCTCCTTCATAATCTCACTTTCTGTCAGTATTGTTATTAATTTAGGTGTGTAATGCCTAGGTGCCTTAAGTATAGCGTGTAAAGATGGTTTAATTACAGGCTGTGAAAGCAGTCGTGGTAATAAATAACTAGCTCTGCATGCACAGGACACGAAGTTATCAAATGTTCACTATACCATTGCATATAATTAACACAAATGGTGTATTCACCTAAAAGTTTTGCACTTGCAATTAACATTAACACGAGTTATTTTGGCGTGTGAATGTGGATGAAGGAGCTTAATTGTATATGTATTTATGTACCATTGTATTAACTTAAAACCAACGAGTATAAGTGCACAATTAGTTGTGTGATAGTTTAATTTGTGTCAAATAATTTTCAAAGAATGAGTCAACATGCATATGTTTTAGATATTTGGATGTAGATGAGTGCATATTAACGTTGGTGGATGGAGGAGACAGATTGTAAGTGTCATGAGTATACATGCAGAGCAATGTGTTTATTAATAGAGAAGACACTTGGGCTGTTGAAATTAATTTGGGAATAGACAAAAGACAGAATAAGTTCCGCTCACTGGGAACTGAGGATCTACTTAAGAGATAAGACGGATTTGCATGGAGTAATGGAAGTTAAAATAGAAAATCTCATGCTTACGGAGTATTTCAACGCAGTTGAGATGACAGAGTGTCTGTAGATAAAGATAAAAGTTTTTCTGTGAGAAAGTTCACTCCTTTCACTTCCTTGTCTCTTTCCCTTCTGTCCTCCTCAACTTTCACCGGAGCACTAGAGTTACAGTGACACAGAATAACCACAGTTCTCATCTGAAAAGTTTTCTTTCTCTTCCATGTCGAAGATTTTTCATATATTTCCCATCTCTGTTGTTGTTTTTAAGTATTTGTTGACGGAATCAAAGGGAAATGGACAAGAAAACTTTCACTCTGCATAACTGTCATGTTCCATTGAAGAAGACTCAAGAAATGCAGTTTGCAACTAATACAAGTCCCACAGAATAGACATAAGAAAAGAATCCCCCGGATTCGCTTTCGCCAAAGGAAATTCCACAGAACCACTCATATAATATGATCTTTTCAAAACAGGAGTATAGTTTTGGCAGAAGGATGAAAGTAGAGGAAGAATGCCCAATCGAACTCTCGGTAATTCAGTTTCGTTTGATTTAGATCAATTCACGTAAGTAAGCGAGAAAAATATCGGGAGGGCAATGGGATGAATTCAAACTTGAATCGACATACCACTCCACACTAAGTGTAGCAAACATTGAAACAAACTCAGTAGAATGCCAGAAGACAAAATGAAGTGAAGAAAAAGGAGAAATGCGACTGAAAAGTATCAGCTAATACTTTTCGGCTAGCCAGGAATAAGGACACGGATGGACTAACGTGGAAAAACCTCAAGCTAAGCAAAACTCAGTCAACTCTTTGCTTTCCACTACTACGTTAGTATTACAAACTCAGTTCCCTCTCTCTATAATGTTCTCTTGCCGCTTCTACTTCCATCCCCAACATGAAACTTCAGTGTATGCTAGGAAGTTCGTGGAATGTGTGCTGGGCCACTCTGCAGTTATCTATGTACGGGGATACACTAAGTAGCAAATACAATGTATGCAGCTCACTACTAGAACTTTCTCTCCTTCGTCTACACACAATACATACTTACATGCTTGATGGTCATAGTCGAAGACATGGATACACAGAGCCGCATACTTTCACAGCCAAAGACAAACGTAGCTTCAAGTGGAATAGACAGACACTTTAACAGATAGACCTTCAGATAGCTCCACATACAAAGTATACCCCAAACTTCCCACTTATTCCCTCTCTTCTCTGCGGGCGCAGTTGCGCTCTTTCACTTTTTACAACTCTCATTTACGATATTATATTCCTTTGCACTCTCAGTTTTTTTCAACTTTCTACTCCTGCCCTTTTGTTCTTAACAACATGTCATTTATTATACATCCTAATATTATACGGACGTGATGTACTTTCACTTACACTAATAATATTCTATTGTCACCCATTGCAGATCAGACCTTCTCAGTTATATTTAGCAATACTTTTCCTCACTTTCTTTTCTCTTTGTACCAAGGGAGAAATGAGTCTTGATCCTTTTTACCCTCCTAGGACTATAAAACTGTACGTATGTTCGTATGTTTATATAATCTATATTTGTATCTATGTTTTTGTAACTATCACTCGTAATTGGAAATCTACTGGAGGATTCGATAAATTGCGTAATAGAAAGATTTATCCCTTTTGCTATCAAGGGGTGGAGTTTATTCAGCGAATTACAAGCACACGGTATATTGCAGATAAAAAAGATGCAAATAAAAATTTTAATTCAACTTTCTCTCATTCTCAGTTCTGTGAATGAATAGAATTTATTGCTATGCTCAGCTACCTGTCATTCGTTGTTAGCGATGCATTAGCGATGCAGGTAGACTATTATAATAAAATGGAAACTATATGTCAATACTCAATAGTCGCCACCATATTCTGTAGAAAGCATACCAACACATTGCCTACGGTGTAATGTAAACATGTGTGTTCATGTTTTGAGTCTAAAGCAAGACCTTTATCTTCTGCTGATGCCATTTTGCTCTTTTCCTTGGATTTCCTAGATACTTCAGACTAACGTGACTTAGTGCGGTGAAAGTGAAATATTGAACTAGATTTTTGCTCCTCGTGTATTTAGATGCATGCTTAGGTATTGTATACATGCGGTAAGATGAATAGTTGCACAACGCCAATATCGACATTGCCATGTGAAAACCATAGATAAGGAACTCAGATTCCGACTTTTTATGACTAGTTTTACTTCTTGGTTTATCAAGTTAAACCAGGGGAGAAAATATAGGGTAGAGATGGGAGGTATTTTCTCGGTCTTTTGTAAGTGAAAAGGTGAAAGCAGAGTTGAACAAACCAAAGGAATGAAATCAAATGAGCAGAACTCTCATTCCATACCTGATTTAACTCGTGTAGGCAGACGTAGAATGGACTATTCATATGCAATGAACTATGTACATGCTGTAACATAAACAGCGTCAGTCAGTATACATACAGCATGAACTATATACAAATGGAGAGAGATTGCAGGGCGATATTACATATTATATTCACGATAATAAATAGTGCATGCAGTAGTCTGTGTACCAAAGTTATCGTCCCTTGACTATATATTGATGTGATGCGAGGAAGAGGTATTTCACATAATGTATAGGTACTTTATTGTGTGAATTCAAACGCTAGAAGAAATCACTCTTTGACTTTGACTCGTGCATGTGTTCTTTATGTGGACTGGCTGGGAAATGGAAAGCCTTATCATAAAACATCCATCATCCTTCAAAAATAATAATACGACATGATGTAGGTAGGATTTATGTATGGTATTATGTATAGCACACTCTGATAGTACAAGACTATATTATACTGAAGTTTGTACACGATATAGCTATTCAATAATGATGACAGAAACAGAACTGCCTTACATTGTACTAGTATTAGTATACTGCAGTTAGTACATACTACCAGATTAGTCTCAACAAAATAATGCAGAATATAAGTTGTGCTAACCATAATACCAAACGACAACTGTTCTGATGAGGCAGAGATGTATTTCAGTAAGAACATTTCCTTTTAATGTGCATTCCGACAGACATGCTATATACCTTTGTACTTTCTATCATACGATATGTAAATAGCAGCAACTAACTTATTCGTTAATATATAGTACACAATAATGCTTCGTATTTTCTTTACCAATTTTCCCCACCCCTATGTTATAGTTAGTAATATGTTGTGTTGTGTGCTCGTGATCGAATGCTTTCCTTTCCTGTACACATCAATCTCTCATTACCCCATTCCCTCTTCAGCTTTCCTATTTCTTATAGTTTTATTGGTGATTCCATCACTTTTCAGGAACTGGATTAAGAATAATATTTGAAATGGGCTAATGGCCAGATAGAAAAGACTGTCGTGTCTGTCCTTGTCATGGCTAGAAATATGTACACGTATTCAAAACTCAAAACGTCTAAAGAAACTAATAGTAATATACCCTCTGACACACACAAACAAGCTATGCTCAATTTATTGCTCCCTTTTGCTAGAAAGACATGTCAAAAAAGAAATAAACAAATTGCCACCAAGGAAAATAAATAGATCATTGTGATTGTGACTGGTTAGTAGTAGAATAGAAGCCTCTACTACTGCAACTGCAATCCATTTTCATCCATAATTAGGTTGTTCAATAGTGAATGAGTGAACGTGAATAACAATTTTAAATAATTATTCGTTGATAAAATACCAATGATGAAAAATGTTTTCTATCGTATTTTTTAATCACTACATTGATATCAGATATATATAGGATATAAAATTATTACTTAGCTAGCAATGAATGGCCAAGTTAAGTAAACCATGGCCCATTATATATAGGACCATGTACTAAGATCAAGGCAATTGCAATTGAATGAAAAATGTTCTACGTATGTATATTATTCATTCAAAATAATTTATGTAATACCTAAGTGTGACTGTAGACGAGATAGTCACGTTCGCGGACCATCCCTTTGATTCAAACAAGATTTGTTAGGCAATGTGTTATCAATTTTTGTCAAGAAGCTCTTAAGACATAATGAACCGAAACTGACGAATACTAAATACTTCATACTACACCTTTAGGAAGTATACCAACACACAATCTCTTGTATCAACTCTAATAATGCTAGGTAATACTAATGAATTACGATAAAATCAGTTTAGAAGGTTGAAAATATTTGAAAGAAAATAAAAATTGAACATTCAAAATGTAACTCTATGTTACATAAAATAACCATTTCAGTTGATTTAGCATATTTTTTGTAGTAGATTTAGTTTTAGATACAGTTTTAGATATAGTTTTTAGATATAGTTTTTAGATGGTTTTTAGATATAGTTTTAGATACAGTTTTAGATACATAAAATATACTTAAATACATAAAACTAATATTCACCCGCAAACAGCTTAAAGATTGGAACTGGTGAATTAACTGTTGAAGTTACTATTTCATCTGACAAGCAAACATTGTGTAAAGTCTTACATATATACCATATCTATTGCATTGGAGATAATAAAAATAAATGCGCAGACTTGTGATGACAAGTAAAAAAAGGAAATACAAAGACTATTCTAGATATTTCTTTGTGCATACAAGGAACTATTTTCATCATCAAGATTATTTTTAGCTCCGTCTTAACTTGACCTGAAGCCTTTCTTTCTTATATGTATATGAGTAAAAAGGGACATCTCAACTGTCCGAATACTCCGACCGAATACAGTTAGTATGTACTTGTATGATAATTATTTATCTGTAGCAGGCCTGACCTCTTCTCCCAATTCCATATCTTCTTTAGCATTATTTCCCTTTTCTCAGACTTCTCTAGCACGTCACAAGGTTTTCTTCGTTCTAGTTCTTTGCCTTTCCTTTCTCACAGCTTTAGAAAACAGCATGCTTACCAAATGTAAGACCATCTAACCGAAACGCATTCCAGCAGTACAAAAGAAAGTAGCATCACTTAAGTCTGAATGTGATTTGGGTTATTTTGGGTATGCAGGATAACTCAACTACCTTAACCTTATACTCTCCTATATACTTACATATGTGTATGGAATAGTAAAACTGATGTAAATATTAATGCCAACTATACCTCATCATATCATTCCGAAGAAAAGGCTATACTTTCTTGGTACTTCTTATCCTTCTTCAACGAGTATTATGTTCACAATACAAAACTTTGGAACACTAATACATATACTCCAAATTCTTGAGGCAAAATTATAAGTGTTCAATAGACAGTACTAGTTATCAAAGAATAGATATTTAAGGCCAGGCCAATGACTACTACGGTTATTATTGTAATGCACATTGCCCTTGACGTTTTCCCGTCTTGAAAAATGATTTGGAGTCATTTACTGACGAGCTCTGGGGAAAGTTCACGGAGAAAGAGCATCAGTCACTCAACCCAGTTGAACTTTGTCAATAGAAATAAACGATGGGAAGATAAAGCGACTGACTCTCTCTTTACCAGGACTGACTGAGGATACAAGATAAATTCGTCTGAGAGAAAGCTGCAGAAACCACTAGATATTTACAATACTGGAAGCCAAAAGTTCGTGATGGACAAAAGTAGAAAAAGAATCTGAGTGTGTCGAGAAATAAAAGATGGTCTAATTCATTAGCCACTATTAATCTTTAACTTTAATTTAATCCATATTGTATTATTGTAACCAAGAAATATTAGATGTTATATGGCAAGGTATTAGCTTATAGCTTCCCCTCCCCATAGACAAGCGACACCTACTTATAGGGACTATTCTTTAGTGATCATCATATAAGTTTTCGTATTTAATTGGAAAATATGTACAAACGATTACATAATAAAAATATGACCTACATTGCCTTCCTTGTGCATATCAAAAAAGATGCTGAATTCAATTTGCTCAAGAGCGGACTTTCACAGACGGACAGATCACTCAGATCAGGCATTTCTATAAAGTAGCTAGTAAATTATTACTAAAACAGACGACTAAAAAATACACTACACGCCTTGGCGGCGCCTCTATTACCATATACACAACATTAATCATCCTAATAGCATTAATACAAGCAAAAAATTTACCATTTTGAACTACAATCCATAGTGCATTCTTTAGTTATTTTTGTCATTACCTATGGAGTAATTTAATTGTATTATGTACAGTAAACAACCTCTGAATGCATTAAATACAAAATTGAATACTGGTGCCAGTCCCAACTCCCAACTCAATACAGTAGGTCATGGATTCTATCTCGAGAAATATTATTATTTATGCATTTATTTATAAGAAAACAACTACTCTTTTGGTGTGGTAAATGCCACTATTGTCACAGTTGAAAATTATCATGATAAGAAATAAATGTGGTCCATTTTGTTAGATGTTGTTAAGCAATTTTTTATTTGAGAGTGCCACACATTACATATAGCCTGAAGTCGGGTCTTAAATGTTACTCTATACATATTCTTCGTACATGGCAGAAAGTAAGAAAGGTTGGGAGAACCGGGATAAGAGGATTGTTCAAGATGAGTGTATAATATTACTTCCTCTCTCACTTTCGGCATTCAGTGATCCAGCCGTCGCGTCCTCCCGCAGAGACAGAAAAGAAGTGCGGAGAGAACAACAGAGTAAGTAATGTAATACACTTTAATGCAATATAATACTAGAGTGGGAATAGCCATAGCCACAGCCACATATCCAGTGGAACGTAGATATATTACTAACAAGTTAGTCAGACAGAACTGCTCTGCCATCATCCCGTGCTGTTCCCGACTCTCATGCGGTTTTGCTTTCATTTCTTTACACTTTGGAAGAAAAAGCTTTGGGAAATAATGCTCTTTGGCATTACATTACATAGACTAGTGTTGATGTGCCAGAGCTAGCTTTCTTAACCTGACTGCGTGAGGACATTCCAGTTCAAATTGATGTCACTTTCCCTGTAGGAGTATCCACTAGTAGATCCAAACTACCTATCTAAGTTGTACTTGGGAGCACTGATGAAATAACAATAACTCGCAGCCGATATAATTCACAATTCTCGATAAAGTTGTGCCGAGAGCTAAAGAAACTGATTGTTAGCAACATTCTAGATCACATTTATCGAGTCCTCCCTCCTTCACAAACTTACCTTCTAATAGTCTAACCTACTACTCCCAAAAACTAATTTACTTAAAGCACAAAGTTTCCGTGATCAGAGTCGTATCGCACTTTGAATTTATGTGTTCCCCAGCCCAAGTATTGTAAATTGCTGCACGTTTGCGATGTAAACAAAAATATGACGCATTCTGAGTGAAGAATTCTTATAATATTTGCATCTAGCAAAACAACTCAATTTCTTCGACCCCTCCTCCTCATACCTTACAAGGCAGAAAGTAGAAATAGGTTACATTTTCCTTTCCGACAGCATTATTAATAGGGTGGTTTCCTTTCTAGTGATTTATTCGTAGGCAAAAGCAATTTTCTGCTACGTAATCAGATATTATGTCATTAACCAACTAATAATAACGACTATATCAATTGCGTCTTTATTTCAGACTAATAATGTAAGTTTTGCTTTTAGACCATTGTTTTATAAATTATAATGGTAAATACATATCAGTATTACATAACATCAAGACAGAATGACCACTTTTGTACATGTCATCGAGTATTTAACCTTATCCTCTAATTATATGGTATACTGCCTTTGATTCAGTCTATTTTTTCAGAATCCAAACAATTGGCTTTGGAAAAGTAGATAAGTTCAATTGAATTGAATGATATGTCCATTTTATATATGGAACAATAGCTATAGAAAGATGCATAGAACGAAATCTATTTCTGTAAAATGAACATGTATAAAAGTAGATTACTACGAAACAAACGAAGTCCAGGTTTTTCTACCAATTTACGTCAAGTTATTACTTTATACATAACTCGGTTTCCTTGATGCGTTGAAAAAATCGAATAGATTTTTTATATTTAGATAAAAACGTACACACGACTCAGAAAAACTAGATATGGACCTCTTAGTTACTGAGTAGCGTATTTTTATGTAAAACCTTCGTTTTCTTTTGTAAATCTCAAATTTCATCTTGACCTGGTTAAGCTCTGAGCATTTCTATAAGGCTCCCTTTTACTGGCGACACATCCATTATGTTATCAATTGCACATGAGAAACTGGAGAAGAATAAGACAAACAAAAACCTGATGCGTCATGTCATACGTAAGGATAGATAAGCCCTGGGACTCACTCTACTGTATGAAGTATTAGTACTCCGTAGTGAATCCCAAGCGATTACTTTCCCCATTAGTTTTTGCAGTCTAGGAAAATAGAAGAGTGGGGACCAGAGGAAGAACTAAACAACTTCCATCCGTGGCTCTACAATAAAATCTCCTATCAATCTCCGGTTACGGAAATTTTATTTTCTGTGTTTGAAAGTTTGATCCACCCTAACATGAAGTACAGTGTGTGTCTCCACAGACATATATAGTGCAATCAGTCATTGACTTGTTTTCTACCTTTGAGTCTGTCAAAACTACCTTAGCCTATTACAATTGCTCTGAGCCTTTAAAGACCAACTCCTCTTAGTCACTGACAAACAAGCCGTATAGCTTGCAATGTCAGGATAAAAAGCAAAAAGAATTCGAAAGTCGAAAGCAAATGAATAGATAGGACATAAAAATCGCAGAAGTTCAGATGAGACATAAAGGTGTATGCAAACAAACGAGCAGTACTTCTATCAGTGCTAGGTACTGTGTATAGTAGTAATGCTAGTAGCTGAAGAAGAACATGTAGGAGTAGTACACACTTATTAATCTTCATGTTCATGACCCAAATAAATACTTGTTCTAGCACTAGCAGTTTAGGTGGGTGCACTAATACTGAACTAATTCTTACTACGTAGTTACACCTGTGCATTCATTGCGGTTACCTTTTCGAAAACATCTGTGCAAAATGTATGCTGTACATGCAAATTACTTTTGCTCTTGTTACCGCAACTGGAGTACGAGTCATAAATTTAGGTTTTATCCAAAAAAGATCCCTTGTATTCAATAGCTATCTAATGTTAAGTAAGTTTTGCAATGTTTATTCCTTTCACGTTGTACAAGGTAATTGATGCCGAAAGCCATTAAGTGCCAGATCATTTTCGCACATAAAACTGAAAACGCGGTTCATCACCAACCATGTACAGCTCAGTGTTTACAGTCAGAGTCAGACTCTGGAAATAAGTGGTCCTGAAGAAATAAGAATATTCAGGTAAGGCGATAACCGGTAAACGTACTTTACTTTATGGACCATTACATACAGCACTGAAGAAGATGATAAGAAAGGACACAAGGAACTAACTCGGTATTACTTACATACGACTTACACTTACCCACTCTAGACTCAGTATGCTAGGATGAAAAGACCCAAACTGCAAGGTCTTTCCCAAAACTTTTACATTTCTAACTCACTGATATAAAAATTCCATTAAGTCCTGCAGCAATAAACACACAAGCCACTCTATAACCTTCTGGCCTGTATTTTTAGTCTTTTCGCCAACCTCGTCTGTATTCATGCCATTGTGTTTCCTATCCATTCATTACAGGCTCAAAACTCCAGCACAAACGGTTAAACACAAGTTAAGGTTTTAAAAATGGCCTTGACATTTCCATCAACCCGACAAATGGAACGAATAAGAGATCATTGAATATTGTTAAGGTTGCAACTCCTTTGTATACTGCCACCAAACTACTGTTGCCAACTGAATACCATATCGGATTAAGTACCTTCATTCAAGAATCTTTTAAGACTAAAATACAGCTCTCTCGTAAAAATTGCATTACCGTCCCATTTCCAGCAAGACTGCATTTAAAGTGAGCAAAGTCGCCTTAAAACACAACGCATTTACTAAGTGGGCACAAAAACAAGATTTTACTACCTACAGACAAGGATACTACTATAGTAAATCTGTAGAACAATTCTTGGAAACAAATATTCAAAGATACAGCGAACAGTTACTCATCGCTAAATGTTAAACCCCTACCTATAACCTGATGTTATATCTTAACATGCCTAAAACGCATCCGGCTGCACAAAGCATATTTACAAGAGAGGGGGAAAAATCTTACCTTTATGTGCTTCCGAAGGCGTAGATATTGTTGATGAGTGATGTATTCATTGATTTTATTGACTTTGGATCCTTCATCTAAAAATAAGAAATAATTAATTAAATTATTATCCATATCACACAGGTTTTAACAGCACATTCATATCACTACAATGTCTACAATATAATGCGGATTCTCTATTATAGTTGGGCATTGGGTATTGTTCTTCAGGAGAAATTTAAAATATTTCGAAACAACATAATATGACAGTTAATGATAAAAGTGCGTTCGAAAAGGCTGTTCTCATAAATTAATTTTTTCTGGTACCTATATCCATTTACAATACAACTGTCATCAATTTCAATTTACAGTATTAAATAGTAAGATTTCTGTATGTCATAGTTATTATGTGTTGACTTACGAGTTTATTTTATCTATAGAATCGGAACAACGTCCATTATACTATTGACCCTTTATGAAGTGTGACACGCCTTTCAGTCAGACTTCATCCGTAATATCATATGGACATGAGTTAGCACAACTGCAAATAGTTCTCATGCCTTTTGCAGTCTCTCCATAAAATATATCCGTACTTATCTCTACATTAGCAGTACATTAATATGCATTATTAATAGGTTAGTGTAAGAGTCATTATGTTTTACCATATCTAGGTATTGGTTGTATGTAACATTGCTAAGTTCTGATCCGTAGTTTACTGCAGTATAAGTATCATGGGGAAAGAACATTAGTAAACGCTGGTATATAGTCCGAAACACGAAACTTATGCAAAATGGATTGGAAATTCATTAGCAAAATGACCACATCCATTATCTGTTCATTGGTACCATTCAGCTCAGAGGTTTGCAAACCATTGGACAAAATTAGATTTGCTCATTGGCTGAACACATATTAGAGTATACCAGAAGGTCATGAACTCATGGAGCACTAAGCAATGCGGTAGTATATGAAGCAAATTCTCAGCAAATAGAATTCGGCTCACTGACAATGAACAATAGGAGTCCAGCTACAGGCAGAAGTAGCCACTATTATGGGAGGTCAGTGATATATTATGGTCATTATGTAAACTATCCCGTGAAAACCAAAAGTACATCACCACAATATCTACTGCAAATTAGTTTAATAGCAGTCTACTGATATCCTGGTCAACTAAATGGCATGAAAACTCAAATGTAGACACTACTGGCCACATAAACAACGCCTCATTCCAACATCTATTTAACGATGTGTCAGAAATACCAAGATACAGTGAGATAGTAAATGTTTTGCAAATATACTTCATTCCAATGTATATGTTTCAGTCAGTTTATACATATGGAAAACATATGTACTAGTAAGTTTGTACATCAATTTGATTTTGAAATTCCACTAATGGCTCCATTATAATTAGACCCAGAGTGGAGTTTATTGTTTTACACTTGAAAACGCGCTTGCGCATTTTGGGAGGTTATTCCATGACATACATTCATGCGTACAAATAAACACGTTTATTATATAGAGAAGAGATAACTTTATCGAAAGAGTTCCCTAGCTACTTAGACTGAAGTAGTTACTACAAATGCAGCCGTATTCTGTATATTTGATGACAAGAGAGAAGTAATTGAAAACTTGTAAACGTCAAAATAAGATGTGTAATAGTTTGATTTGCTGACTTGTATGGTTTCCGTAAAGCAGTGGATTAGAAAGAAATTTTAATCTTATCGTTGAATGCCTACTGAGAAGTCAAGTAATCAAAAAACGTAGCTCAGCACGTAGAAACACGGCTAAGTTGAAAGAAAGTGTACAAAAGTAGATGCGGAAATGGAAAAGAAGACTAGGAACTGCGGAAACGCTTGGATTATCAATAACAGCCACATTCTATTCTATAGCATTACGACATAAAAGAGTACAGATAAGTGCAAAGTGTTGGTTCATCCAACATTCAAAGCGAATACATGAAAATAAGGATGTAATGCGAGTGAGCAGTCTTTGGTGAAGAATTTGCGAATTACTAAAATGAGAAAAGAAAGAATAGCATTGTATCTGAATTAACATGTAGCAGATAGTGCATGTATGCACAGGATTTTTGTCTATGATAGAGCATTAGTAATAGTAAACAATGTGCTTTAATGTAACAGATAGTAGCACTTATACCTTCAACTGAAGAAGTATAGCTTTAGCATTTCACTGCGACTCTAGCTGGAATCTCAAAAGATATTTAACCTATTATAGATAGTCCTGTTTACTTGTCTACGGTCTTAGGAAATGGAAAAGACATGCATGCTTGCATTTTTTTGCTGAGTTCTCACAGAAAGAACAGATACAAAAAGAAGACTGTTACCGCTTAGCACTCCAGAATCACTATTGTGCATTATGTACTTAGAGAATAATGGATAGCAAAAGGCAGGGAAGCAAAAGGTTGACCGAGGCGTAAAATTTTTTAAAGCAAAAGCGAAATTCTTTAGTTTCCTCTGCTCTGGAGCAAAACGGAATAATACAGAACAATGGCCAACATATAGGTACAGATTTTATGTTACTCTCTTTTCTCCAGATGACACATCTCATGACAACGACATACCGTCAATCTCATTTGAGCAAACTGGCATCGTTTCCAATGAATGATAAATATTTTTATTGTACTTTTCTTTCCCACCAATCCTGCTCTCTTTTACTGCCGTTTCGGTGTGGCAGAAACTGTAGTGCCCCACTATGTTTATACAGCCTTTACTAAAAGTAAACCGTTGAAGATCATCACTTTACAATTTACATAAATGGTAACAATATCTCTAGAGTGTCTTCTTTTGGTATATATACTTTCAACTGAAGTTACATAACCGTACAACGTTAGAATTTGATAATCACTGCTAATTCATGTATTAATACTTACAATAACATTGTTTTTCTCTATGACTTTGGATTTCTTTAACCTACTACGGTACTTCTACAGAAACAAGTTACTTCAAAATATTATCTACCAACAAGTCACTTTACCTTCTTTTGTTGCCTTGTAATTACAAAATTGGCAAACACATGTGGCACGGACTGATATTAGTGAAATCTGTGTCATCACATCATCGAAAGCTCGATTCGAAATCTTAGCTTTCCAGTATGACAATTCGCTTTTATTTGACAATCTGACAAGTCTGTTAACCCATCCATTATGTGTGTGAACTATATAATACTATAAGTTATACTAATAAAAGAGAAAAATTGGTAAAATTTTGTTCATAGCAAAGATAAAGGTGTGTGCACCAACACTTAGCTAGCACAGTAGAATAAAATGGAGACAACCGAGTTGTTATTAGATTGAGTTTTGGACTGTTATAGTGTGACTGTCATACAGACCTAGTTAAGAATATAACGAAGCATAGCACATATGTTAAAAATGTGTCGAGTTGTGTGTGTTTAACTATTTTCTGTAAGTCTCAAGAGTGAAGTAAAGCCAAACCAAAAAAGAAAACTATGGATGATGGAGTTTTTCTGAGAATCTGCGTTTCTGCATGACGTCAACTCAAGTCAATTCTCACTCATAGTTGACAGCACCAAAACCGAAACATCAACTTTCCTATGTTAGCTAACACATCTCTCTTAATGTGATTGCTGTCTACTGTTGACTGCTATGATATTATTATGAGGAAGGAAGGTGACAGCATTAAAAGTTTGTTTACCAGACAGTAGAGATGAGCTAATGATGGCGAGAAAGAGTTTCAGAGGCAAGTTCTGTCATTCTGCGTTATACATGCTCTATTGCTCTGCACTCGAGTAAACTCAATAATTCATCATCAAAGCTATACTTAATAAAATATATCCCATCACAAACTCAAACTTATTTGCAGCACTTACCATCTAATCTGTCAAATAAGCTATACTGTCTCATCTAGCATAACTCTCTGAGAATTGGAATCATGTCTTCAAATGACGCATTGTTACTAGGTACATAAAACTAGAAATTTGATTAGAATTGCCCATAAATACTGATACTAACTGCTAAGTGCTAACTTATCAATCTAGTAATATTCAATTCACTACAAAAGAATTACAGGTCCAATTTAAAGTATACAATAGTAGTCCCATGAGAAATTACTACCACGCAATAAAAACATAATTGAAAAATAAAACATTCCATACACTAAGAGTTGTCTAGTTTGATTGCATTTCATACTGCAATAGAATTAGGCTACCTTTGAAGCAGAAATGAAAGAGAAACATAAATAGCCACTAAAGTTATGTAATAGAACTCTGTAGAAAATATTTGGGCTATTATCACTCAGAATAAGCTACACCAAACAACTTTTGCACCATTATTCCCAAAGCTGATGCTATTGCTAACGGAGTGTAAGAATCAACTTTACTTGCATTGAAGTTTAGCCAAACGTGGGCAAGATGTGATTTGAGAAGCAAGGCAAACTATTAGTAGTTGTCCCTGAATGAATGAAATGATGCACTTAAGTAACGTAAACGTCTAGTAAACCAACATTTACACATTCCTCGCGTTTTATTGAACTACTCTTGCTTCTCGCGTCTTTGTCGTAAACTCAAAAGCGATCAACAACACTGACCACTTTTCATTTTCTTTGAGCTAAAAGCTGATTCCTAAACAATGCCATGAATTCACACATTAAAGTATTTATTGGATTGTATACTGAAGACTCTTACGACGGCTAGAGAGCCCTCTACTACAGTAAATGCACCCACTTTAATCTTTTAAAACATCGTTATAAATCTTTCCACGCTGTGCTTAACTTGTCATCATAAACGCTTTGATTTAAAAAGATAGCAGCGATAGCGAATAGCGACCTACCTTTACTTATTTAGTACATACTTGCCTATAACTATGCTTCATTCAACAATTACTAACTCAAATGATTTTTGACTTAACCAACCAATATGATACTAATGTGAAATAATAATGTCATTAGTAGTCAAACTAGGCCCTTGTAATGTATAACTTGATACATTCCACTATAATTGCAAACTTATACTTTTTAGTGGTTTTAAATTATAGTAGGTGAACAAAAAAGCAAAGAAATTGTTGTAGAATCTGTGTCATAGAGTTCTGGGGCAAAAAATACCTATAAAATGTCGTAAATGACATACCGATACGATAATCACATGCTTGTGCATAGGTCTTCAATAATGACTATTGACATTAAAAACTTACCAAAAGATCTGGCACGAGAGTGAAGGTGAACTGTCGGTGGTGGTGGAAGATGTTTAGTTGGGTGAAGATGTGGAGGTATATGATGACTTTGTGTCTTTTGCTGCTGTTGTTGCTGATGATGATGGAGGCAAGGAGCAGCAGTGTCACAAGAGTGTACTGAAAACAAACAAAATAATTGATCAATAATCTATCTAACCTTTTTCACGCATATACTACTTCTCAGAAGGTAAATTACACGTCATTCCTCTACGAAAGTTTACCTAATTTATAATTATTTTTCATTAACAGCACCATTACCATGTAGAAGACAAAAATATCATACGAAATACATACTGCTGTGTACATTTATACAGAGTTCTTACAGCTATTCAAATAATCAATGATCTTGGATGCTAAAAGTAATAGATAATAATTTGTAGTTTCTCTATCATGCTATATATGCATGATTAATGATTACTATAATAATATGTGGTTTGTACACGTGAAATCAATATTGAATCGTTGCAGTAGTTTTTACTATTTGTGACGAAACAATGACCTGTACATTTATCGATTCCCTTTTATTTTCCTAGGAAGATCTTATCAGAAGGTACATTATCGATGGGCACAGCAAGGAGGCAAAATTCCTCTGATTTTCCGCAAAATGTTAATTGCAGGTATTTATAATAGTACTAGATGTGAGTACATGTAAAGATAACAGAGTAAAACGACGGCGGGTGTACAGTCAGGGTATCATGTTTTGAAACTGTGTGTTGTTATCACAGTACAAGAACAGAAGCTCTGAAGCACAAAATGAGAAATGCGATCTTAATCAAAGCAATTAATTGGAGGCAATTAAGGCGTGCCTAAAGTAAATGCATGTCTCATAATAAATTGCTGCAGGTTATTAGGCTACAGTGTTCATGTAAGTTTGCAACTATCTAGCAAATGTGTATAGTCGGTATCGGTACACATTCATACGTAGATATACACGGTTCTGAATCGTGTAGTACAATGAAAAGTGTGTTCGTAGTAATATTAATGAATTCGTAAATCACAGATTAGTTTCAACTGAGTAAAGCAGTATAGGGCTATAAATAAATGGGAGGGCAAAGGCAGACTGTAATTTCCCTTCCTATAGAACTGAACGATAACTCTTTGTTTGCTATTAAAAGTCGTTCATATTTTCATGGCCACGTACTTTCCCTCATTTCACATTTGCCTGCATGTTACGTATTCTATGTACCACTCAAGCATCATTGGTAGACGAAGATTATTATTTGTCGTCTCCAGACCCAAGATGGTAATAAATTCACATGACAATTATTGCAAACTGCAGCATGACTTACTACGTGTAGGTAATCGACAATCGAGGCAATAATACAACTACAACAACAACGCAATGACTTTGCTAAACAATAAACCTTGCATTTGTTCACACAACCAAGTAATCTCTAGTGTTTATTTATACATTTTCCCTATAGGCATCTATAACATTTTCTAGTCCAAAATTACAACTAGGCCTATGACAAAGAAATAGCTAGGAAGTCATAATATAAATATCTTTAGCACCATTTCACTCTGCTACAGTAATATTACATACATTCCTAGTAGATTATACATGTATATAGTAAATAATATTATACCTGCCCTTCTACCGTGTGTTATGTGATGTCCTATGTCATAATCATACTAGTACATTCACAAATAGGAATTTTCATGGGAAAATACTCTATGGTTCTAGATTTTTTGTATGATATGTTACACTAGTGTACAAGAGCAAAACACGTAAAATTCACATCTACAAAAATTCCTCGATGCACCTGCATATATAAAAGTACCATACTCAAGGATAAATAAGACTCAACGTGACTTTTTTTCACTGTGTGCACTTTAACAGTAGTGTAGTAGATAACACAAGAAAAATCTTTAAGCAGATGGCCTTTGACATAAAAATAAACAACACTACAGGAACCTTATACCAAGCAACAAACGCATCTCTTTTAGGATCAAAGATAAAAATCCTGATGTGGTGGACTGTGCGATGTTGACCATCTAATAAAAATACATGAGACATCTTTTTACCACTTTTGTGGTATATCTGAGCTAGTTGTACTAGTTCTAGTTTTGTTCTGTCCGTATATAGAAAAATATCTATAAAATACATAACATGTTTTCGCTTATGATAGTCACAGAAAATCGCATCAAGTGGGTTACGACAAAAATATAAGTCAAAAATGTACAATATATCGCTTTACCATCACATACATAACAGTTTGCAAAATGTATCATTACTTGCACATTATGTGGTTAGGGTTGCCATGTTTGAGTAACTAAAGTCGTTAGTCATCGACAATATCACAGTAATAGTACTATTATGTCAGTATCACAAGAAATGATGTACATAAATGAAACAATCTCCTTTAAAAATCGGATAGATGAAAAAACAACTCTATATTGTACCCACTTTTGTGCAATTTTCTTTTAGTAAACGAAAGAATATATTCCAGCAATGTTACAATTTCAAATATGAAACAAAATTGTTCGGAAACAAAAGAAATCCATTTACTGCAATAACTGTTTTCAATCACAATTTGCAATTAACAAGTGATTAACATTGCAAAGTGTGCTTACAATAATTTAGTAGAGCCTAGAAATATTGGCAAATAAGTACCGATACTCGGATGTACTGTAAACGTAATTTATCTCATGCGTGAAATTAACATTGTTGCTACTTATTTATGATGACTGGGAATTGTCAGTTGAGTATTTAGTTTGTGGTAGATTTAGATTTCAAAGTGCACTTCAAATTAAAGTCTAAATGTTCATTAACACACATTCTGACCAAAGTAGTACCATAATAACAGTAATCCAACATCAAATAAGGAAATACTATTACAACAAAATTAAGAAGCTATTACTATACTCCTTGCTATTACTATAGTTGATACTTTCGTAGTATGTCAAAGTACTTATATATTTTATTGAAAATTGTCTCAGATATGTAACTGGACAGTCTCCTACATTTTCTGTTATCGATATTTGTTCGCTGTACTGCGTCTCTAAAGCAGAAGCTAAACTTACGTTTGATACATTTCTTTTTCACTTTAACACGTCGAACTGTTCCACTGAGATAGACTGGCGGATCCAATCTACCTCGTCGTTGAATTTCCATTTTTCTTTTTAGATGTTCTTTCAAAATCTTGGTAGTTAACACTTGTAAATCACCGGCACTCATTTGTAAAAAATTTGAGTAGATAAAAGTAATTACACCTTTTAAGTAGTATTTGCTTACTACTCAATCACACGCAATTTGTTTCCTAAGTAGATCGTTATGGAATACTTCACTTGTGAATGACATGAACACTAACTAATAGCAGCATTGCACTTGTTTGGTTGTATAAATTACTACTCCCCAATAATAACTATACTAATAACAGTGTAAATTATGAACATCACCACTTATTTGTGTTAAATGGTGGCAGCGCACCTGTAATTTACTTAAGTGAGCATTGATTTTCACTTCCAAACTACTAATTGTTGTAGAATATACTATTTTTAAAAGTAGTTCGTCGGTAGTCAAACAAAAACAAGCAGTAGTACTAAGCCAGAACAGCTAACTGACTGAGTAAACAAGTTTACTTACAAATAAGCAATTGAAAAGAGATGTTGTTTCCTCGGACATTGCTATCCAAATGAAATGAGGAAGTAGAGCAAATACTATTACCAATTAAAACTAACCAAGAATCGAAATACTACATACATACCCCTTAAATTCTAATCGCATTACAATTACAACTGCAACGGCATACACAAGTGCCAAGACAAATCGTAACAAATGCAGAAATAATGAACTTCAACTCTGTCTATTCTAATTGGAATCCATAGAAAATCATTTGCTCGTAGACGGAGTGAATAGTCATTAACACGATACCAGCAGGTAAACTCTTGGCAAAGCGTAATCATTGTAGTCTAACATATAATTGTCAGAAAACTGAGAAAATGGTAATATCAGTGCATAGCAAATAATGCACAATAGACTGTAAATAAAAGAATGACAAGGGAGTGTGTCCAATGTAACTGTAGCCAAAGTCAAGCTAGCGTAGCGTCAACATCAACAACCTTCTCATTTCCTATATTTAGGCAAATTCATTTGTTTGCCCTCGTTTGTATAACCACTTGATACTTATTACGCTAAATTTATATCCCCTTGCTATCCACATCACAGTTCGGTTACAAGCTAATGGATAAAATAAGTGTGGTTTACTCTGCTTACATATAACTAACTTAAATTAATAGCACACTATACATACTCACTGCACTCATTCATTTACTGCATAAAGGTTTTCGCTTTTCCCCTACAAGTAAAAATCAAAGAAGTATGCTGTTTGATACATGGTAAATCTAGGGATAAGTATTGAACGATTATGTGGGTACTGGTTTCAATTTACTGATGCTCTCTTTAAATGATGCAGGTATGTAGTACTACAGCTATCCTTGAAGTAATCATAGATTTATTTACTTGCACAGAAAGATCAGGGCAGAGTACTAGTGTGGGATGTTTCCATTAACTTGGTAAAATCCAAATACAAACAAGATGAGCACGGCTTGTTGATGATATGACTTGTGGTTTGATTTTATATCTATAGCTTTTTAATACGTTCTGCTAGCAGGCTCAGAAGCAGCTTAGCTGACTATGATCCTTTCAATTTACTCAGCCATCCGATAATAAACTATTGTTTCGGAAGCAGGAAACGCGTTTAACTTTGTGTACTGAATGGAAAAGTCTATATAAGTCAATGCAAACAAGTTAAACCATTATCTGTGCATTTCTTGCTGTCTTCTAGCTTTTCTTTTAATTTTCTTAACTAAAGTCACTCACATTTGCACTCTGTGAAAACTGTCAAGTCAGCTCACTCACGTGCATGATCTTCTATACGATTCTGAATAAAATGCGTACAATGCATAGTATTGTTCTATCTGTTTGTAAACTTCATATTTTACACTAATCTCCAAAATGAAACACAATATAAGTCAAGTAACAGTTTAATCCACACACCAGAGGAAACCTGTAGACTATAATGGTACTATATAACGATATTCATATCACGAATCTTAACTATTAGTTTGTCGGCAACAGTATTTCAAATTACATGCAAATAGTCATAATGTGAAATCTATCGTTACAGGTAGAATCTTAACAGATTTAAACGGTAGTTCTATACTAATTGGTGCTTACACCTTATTTCGTATGTACCTATTCAAGTTTGACGTGGGAATAGTGTACTGCATAACGAAATGCTGTAAAAGGGACCATAAAAAATTGTAGAGATAAATATATAGCATGCCTTTCAGCTGTAGATAATGGTAAGATCGATTGAGATGATCAACAATATTCATATCTGAAATGGATAAAAGATAAATTTGTGCCTTTCTCCTTAGTACACCCTTCTTATTAGTAATTTGGGTTGTATGTTCGAATACTGTGGTGTGGTTTGTTGTGTTATGTTCTAACCATTGGGACCATTGGGAGGGCAATTGCCAACGAAATGAAAATTTTTTACACATCACGAGAGACATGTATTAATCATTTTTTCATCTTCTATTTACTTTCTTGTTTTTATGTCGCACCCTAACCTTACTGTGAGTGTGCCAATACTACTACAATCATATAGAACTAGTTCATACGGTATAAATTATATCCCTACAGAGCAAAGACACAACATACAGGCAACCATTAATCAAAATTCACTTTCAAGTCACTTCATAACAAATTACCGTTAAGTAGGTTCGAAAGATCCTAGTACAAATAAAAGTTCAATCATTTAAATCTTCAGTCATTCACTGGGTTAATATGGGATGCGAAGTAATCAATACGCTTTGCTATCTGAGCTGAGGGTGTTTCTAACACTCGATTCTGCTGATATCAAGAAATATTTATCCTATATAGTCATAGCAGAATTCATTCTAGAAAAGGACCAAAATAACTTTCAATCTTTCAATGCTTATATACGTTACTCACTCCCATACAATGGTATTCAACTCAAGAGTCAATTTATTATTCGTATATATGTAAGAGTAATTGAATTTTCTTCCGACTTACTGTTAGTTTTCATTTACTCGTAAAGATAAGCTTAAGCTTCATGTGCTGAAAAGGCTTATCTGTGACCTGCACCATAATAATAATATTACAAACTATAAGTGTATCTGTATTATAAGAGGGGTATCAGATATTTGAATTCTGTAATGTAAACGTAATAGTAGTCAATTTTATAATTCGAGTGTGATTTTTTTGGTTTATTTTTCACATTCACTGATGTTACTGATCATTAAAGTCTAAGCAATTTAAAGGCTTAGACAGTTAGGTATTTAAAATTGAGTGTAAAATGTGTTACAGCATACATTAGTTAATTGGGACGAAGGAAGAAAAGAGGTAGTCGAAATAAATATGACATTACTATATTATTCCGTGTGAAATGATGTTGTGTGTATCAGTCAAGTGGTTCTTGTAATAAAAGCGGAGAGGGTAGGGTTAGTCACACTCTCGGCAGGGGCAGAGAGGATCTGCCTTACTTCCTTATTCTACATTAGCCTTCCATTTATGGCAATCACCCGCTTTGTTGTAATGACTTGCTAACGTTAGCACACTTGAAAGTTTGTCCAAATGAAACGGAATGCTAAATAGTGTGGCATTAGAAACACAACTTTCCTTTTAATTTTAGACGAAATCAATCTTAAATCCTCAATGAGAGTTCTGAATCGCAGCAGTCGGTGTAAATGCTAAATTAGCATACACAGAAAGTGTACTTGTTAGTGTGTAGGTAAATACATCACAATTCTGCAGGAGATTACATCCTTACATTAGGCGATTACTATTTTCTTTTTTGAACTGGGTCAGACACAATTAAACTTAAATATTCAGCGATAGCTTCAATAGGATGCAGCAGTAAACATTATGTTGCTGTAAGCTTTTTTATTGCTTGTACGCTATAGGTAATCAAACCGAGATTTTATCATTCAATTTATGTCCCTATATAAATTTTAGGGTAAATAGCAGAACACTTCTCGCAAATCGATTAGCCTTTCTACGTTTCTAATCAGAAAGGAAACCAATTCTAAGCTATTATGCTATGAGCATTTCGATTAAAGATAAGTACCTATTTTATCATGTTTGTAAATAACTATAATAGTAATGTAACATAGCGGATATTTATACTTCTATAAAGAATTTTATGTATCTACGAGTCATAATAATACATAATTTTCTGGTGAAGTATGCAGCTAATAAAAATTATTACGAATTCCCTTGTCGCTCTACGTATGTGCATGTAAATCGTAATTGATGCTGATTGGAATAAATATTGAATAACATATCGAGAAATCAAATCCTAATCATTTCTGTGGTTATGCTATTCAACATCTGCTATGTTTTCTATTAGCTATGCAATATGTCACATATTTGTATTAAACTACATCAAAACTTGCAACATAACGAGATTACCGTATAGATACAGAGAGCACTCTTTAGTGAATGAACATTAGATACAATGCAGCACAATAGTGCAAACAAAAACAATCGCTATTCATTGCATTCGTAAGTAATTGTACATACAGAGAGAAGGTAAATATTACATTGTGCTCATTGTAAAATAAACTGTTATTACTCCTAAGATTACCTAAAATACTATTAGAAAGAATTCTCGCTTGCGGCACTTCCTTTCCCATGTCATTACTTTGTCTCTTCATTTCATTACAGCATAGCACAGGATCAGAATGGGTCTTCCATGATTGCTACGTATATTACTTATGTTCTCTGTATCTGTGTACATATAATCATTTACGTCCTCAAATTTCATACGGATTCTTATGATATTATGTAAAGGTAAAATTGCATAACCCAAATTCATGCTAGTGTACACAATGGGAAAAAATGAAGGACGGTCATATGAATCGTGTCTAATAGCAAATTACGTGGATTTTGAAGGAATCACAAAAAAGCATGCTCACACTATTATCAAGTTGCTAAAATAATATCGTAACTACACACAAAGATGTCAAAACATACAGATGTGTATTTAACGACAGATAAGCAAGCTGTTTCATCATGGAATGCAATAATTCAGCTAAGAAATGTTATTTGACTCACTTGACTGTTTATACAGAACAAATACCCAGTACATGACATACCTACTTTGCTATATACCTGTCTAAAAAACTTGATAAGTGGTTAAAAGTAGATTTCCAGCGTTTAGAAACAAGGATGGGCAATATTGCCATTTCTTATTTCTAAAGAGATTCCTCAGCTGTAGTTATACTGTCATACTATTCACATCAGGCTGCTTTAACTTGGTCATTGAACTTGGGACAACGAAATGAAATTGCCATTTCATGTCATGCCTGAAAAGTCTGTGTTTAGTAGTTATTTGTTGTCGTCTTTCTCATTTCTCTGTGCTCTCTTCCGTTGTGTTTATATTCAGAGTACTTCATTTTATGTTCCTTTCTTCCTTACTTGATTGTGAATTTCCAACTCTATCCGTACTATAACTCAATAAGCACTGTTTGCTTACCATTACCTGTACACATGGTAAGCTCTGTGATATCAACTCAAAAGAAAACTTGACTTATTAGTAGTACTCTTAGTTTAGAAGAGGTTAATATATAGTGGCTATTGACTATATGGTTCGGTTGTTACCACAAACATACACGAATAATGCATTAGCATTGATACTATTATAATATATGCACATTTTATGAGCTATAGCTATATGCAAAACCACTACATTACATTTCATTATGTCATTCTGTTTAGATTTACATATACTTGGACATTTCGTGATGCAAGTTTATCTGTCTATAATATTATAATCGAGTTGGATTTTACCAAAAACGTTTTCAATTCTTTAATTTACTTGTATTATTATCCTCTAGACTCTAGATAGCGACAGGACAGGACAGGTTCATGAGTGTCTTAAAAATCGTTTATTGGAAAGAAACCTACATGTAACTAAATAGCATTTTAATACTGTACAGATATATCGCATTACCTGGTAGTAAACTAAGGGATCTCTGCCGCCGAAGTGCTTCTGCTATTGGTCTTGGGCTTGACGAATTCGCCCATGGAACATTATACCAGTCCTCTCGCATCACGTACCAATACGCCTGAAACAAAACAAAAGTAATATGTCATGTAAATATAATAAGATTATGACAATGATCAAATAATAGTAATCGTAAATATTAGTAAAGGAATTGACAGGACCTTCAGCTTAAAGGTTTTTGTTAATATACACTCATTTTAATGTTCAAAACCTTATTCGTATATCCAATATTATTTAACACAGGATCATTTAGGTCTTATCTCTTTGACTTTCTTAAGTTTTTACCTTTATTATGTGTTAGGAAAGAAAATTGATGCAATATCGTGTCTTGCAATTACTGTTAGTGACTGTTAAATAGAAACAGTCACGAATTTTCCTTTCCTGTTCCTTTTGTCCTTTGAGACATGATGCAAATTGCGAATTGAAAGTTTTAAAATGACGCAAGACATTTAGTATGCAAATTAGACAATTTTCTTGAAAAGCATCTCAAAGAACTTCTTTTAATAACGTTGATCTAATTAGCGATCTTCTACCCGATTCATTTAAGTATGACACTAATAAATCAGTCCTGTCAAATAGCAAGGTAGGCACAAATACAAATGTGTCACCAGGTTAATTACAATTGATTTGAAAAGAGAAAACTCTGATGCGAATTTTTTGCTGATTCAGTTGTCTTAATTGCAGGAGTAAAGGTGATGAGTTTTTAAAGGTTTAATAATAATAGTGCAATAATGTATGCCACTAAACCGTTTTAATGGATCAGTAGTGTTAGTGCATTCCTGCATTAATAACAATAATCCTATGTGAACAAGATAATACTTCAAACATAACCATTATGATATCAAAATCCTCGCTTAAGTATCAAAAGAACCACGACCACAATACAAAACACAAAGTGTGTTAGAAGCAGGAACGGGGCAGGCCGTGGGTCATTTTCCATCCGATTTTTATACATCAAACTATTTCGCTGTTTAATTAGTATGCAATGCACCTGTCCAATGTCTTAGTGGTAGACAATGTAAAAGTTTTGGTGCACAAACATGTCTACTTAGGTCATATAAAAAATATAATAAATAGTTATACCAAAGTGGAGAACATTTGTATCAAAGTTAGTAATATTATGCCTCCTTGATAATTATGCAGTGTGAGAAAAACCTTGTTATAGTAGTTGTATGATTGTATATACTTTGTATTTGTGTACTTTGTGGATGCCAGTGATGTAGAAGTCAGGTATTGTGGGTCTGGGTATTTAATATAATTTGTTATCCAGGGAAATACAGAAATACCAAGAAAATACATTAGTGTATCCGGTTTTAGTACAAATAATACACGAGGTAGGTGAATATGTCACGAAAGAAATTTATAATATGCTAATTCTTAGCATGTAGGTATTCATTCATGGTTATCACCATATTAAAACTGACATGATAATTACTTTTTATATTTAATTACAGAACAAGAATGTTTATTGCTTAACTGTGATAATAACATTATCAATGGCCAGTTCTAAGTCAGAGAAATCAAAATTAGTATCTGCCACAGTGCCCTACATTCACAGAGAAATTCTGCTCCGCTCCATAAGTGTGTGTACCTAGGTACACCATTAAACTATTATAAAATGTCTATTAAGCTATAACAGTTTAATAAATGCATTATTTCCACACTGGGCACTTTGCAACTTCACTTACAGACATTGAGTAGAATCTAAGAAAGCATTTTTATAGCATGTGAAATGCCAGAAATGCACACATTATATAATGTACTGACTACATGGTATCTAACTATGGGCAATTAAGATTTGTATTAAGGGAATCCATTAAATAAATACAATAGTAGTACAAACAGGAAATTATGCTTATCTTGGAAACTTGGAACACCACTACAAGTGTGAACGAAAATTTATCATAAGGAAATCTTGAGACATCGCACCCGTAAACACAACAGGGATACTTTGCTATTATGTGTAACTTTCGCGAAGAGTGTCGTTATGACTTTATGACTGTAGCATTAGTATTGTCTGTATTGTACCACTGTATAGCTTTAGGTACCATTCAACTGTCACAGGCAGTGCTAAATCCCTAACTAATGATGTAAATTCGAATTTATTCATAAAGCAATGTAAGAAAATAAAATATTATCTTGTGACCCATCTGTGTCTGCACAATATTCGCAAAATGTGCAATTTATTGGCATAATTAAAATCCTCGACTCTATCTATCATCACCTGCAGATAGCTATACATCACAACTTCAGGATAACATTTTTACAAATATATTTAATAATATGCTACCATACAATAGCTGACTCTAGATTGTCCTTCATCCTTTTCCAAATTTTAGTAATATTTAGATCTACTTGCACACTATAGTACTCGATATTACAGTATTGTCGAAAATATCGTTTCTTTAATTTCTAGGTGATTGAATTCAACGAATGCTACTGTTGTTTCTAAATTGCGGATTGTAGGAGAAAAGCTATTCATGTAAACTCCCTTCTATTTACCACAGGATAGTGGACAGGTACGTTATCTGTCCACTGCCCACTATCACTTTTATGCTCTGCCATATTATTTGTTAAAACTCATTAGCATTAGAATGTCATTTATTGTCCTTAGTAATAAAAGTCGTTGTCTTATTTCACGAACCGAAAATTTCACTGAAGTAATGACATTCACAAAAAATATTCAAAACTTTAAAACTGATATCTACATAACAAACGTGTGTTTCAATATATATTAACATTTGACTAAACGTCATGTCTATATACTATAGTAGCGACCTACTTACATATTCGCAAAACATTGACCTATTCGCACATTTTTTATTTATCACGCATGCACTTTCTTCTTCAAGAAGCAAACATTGAATCTAAATTGCACTGAATTATACAAAGGTACCGCATCATAATTATCAAAGTGGGCTCTTTAGTCATTGTATCAATATCATTTAGAAAAACAATGTCCTTTAGAACTCATTATGATGATTGTATACGCATAAAATATAGCCTATGTAGATGCACACGTTTTGAACTGATGTTCTCGGTGACTACTTTTTACAGCTATTTGCGTTTTTTAAGTAAACGCCTAATGCACTCCAATTCAGGGTGAATTTTTATGGTTCAAACTCCAATGGGGTGTAACAAACGTTTGAACGATTTATCTCAATCCAATCGGGAGCTATCGTGAGAATTCACGGAAGACAGAACGCGGGAATAAAGACCTAAAGAAGGCTTTGCTCAAGCTCAGTTTCTTAATAAGTGTACAGCACAGCTCAATTTTAATATAGATGTGAAAGCTACTTGAGACTTGAATTGAATGGATATTTTTAACTCTGTCGTCCATTATTATACGTCATAATTACTACTTTATATTATAATCAGATAGAATTCTCAATGCAGATAAGTAGAATGTTTAATCAAGGTCTCTTTTCTGCTAGATTGAAGATTGATTCAAATGACAAATTATTTGCCAAGAAAGGGAGGTAAAAAAGCTTACGATTTATATTTAATTTATATAAGAGGTGTACACAAAGATGAAGGTACATAGAAAGAAATAAAAGATCTGCGTTTTAGTGTAAGGCGTTTCTTGGAGAGGCTGAAGAAGCATTTGCTTTAGTATTCCTATACATGTTAATCTAGGTATTACTCCCAAAAGCTAAATTAAATGCCTATAATGAGAACTGACATCGTCTTTCTCGTCAAATTTTATTAACATTCATGTTCGTAATTTTTTGTTCTAAATAGAAAAGCCTCAAGACTAGAAACAAAGGGAGTTGCCTTGATTTGTGAATTGAACTCTCTTGGAATAAAAGAGGGCAGACCCCTCAACTTCCACAACGAAAACAATGTGGTTAATATAGTATTTGGTAGAGGCTACATTAGCTATACTAGATATATTAGTTAACTCACAAAGCGCGCTCACTGCTGTCAGATTCCTCACCTACAGACAAATAAACCGTTTGATGACAAAAGGAATTGTGACTCGAAGCTGCTTGGGTGCAAGCGATTCATTTCCATTAAGTTTACTAAGTCACTCACTCAGCACACTAAAGGAGTAAATAGTAAAGGGAAACCAGCTTGCATTTTGAATTCATATCTGCTGCGTACTACATGTCTCTAGCTTACTTACACCAACTGGCTACCTAAACGTGCATATTGTACAGAAATGAAAATGAACAGAAGGTGTAACTTCAGACTTCAGACATTATAGGTAAAGCAGTATTAGGATTATCCTTATTAAGTAGGAGCTACTAACTGAATTGTATATTGCTCTTTGCGATGCAAATTCGGGATCCCGTTAGCTTACATTTTAGAAGACATGGATTGTAAGCCAGTCGACTTCATTTCCTCTCCTGCTAAATGAATATTAACTACTAGGTGTAGGATCGCATTACTGCCTTGCCTTTTCCTTCCTGGATGAGATGGGATTTTTTTGTTCTGCTTTTTCAACTACAGTTTCCATTGGTACAACACCTTGCTACACACAAATGGGAACACGGGCACCTTTAATTGTATTAAGTACTATTAAGTTGGTACTAACATACTACAAATTACAGCTTACAGTTCAATAGCAATTAAAATTAAATACTACTGACAAATTGTGCTTAAGATTAGATTAATGGAAACAGTCATGTTATGCTGTTGTGTATTAATAATTGGTTATTAATTAAATACAAC
>JABASH010000740.1:0-34325 GCA_019776445.1 Tomocerus maximus | reverse complement strand
ACTATACAAAACATAATATCCCCATTCATTACCCCACTAAATATTAAACTCGTGATCATTGATATTTGAATTAAAATCAAATAATAACATTTTGTGTAATTGAATTATTTGTGTAATTACTAAGAATAATTGTTGTTTTCATTGATATTTATGTTGTTAAGCAATATTTTGATTTCTCAATAGTATAGTTTGTTTACTGATCGTTTCTGCAATACAATCATGCAATTTCATATGCCTATTGTTTTCTTATTACATTTTCCTTTTACACTTTTAATGATACCTTATCTGAAATAGACTAAATGTACCTTGTTGATGAATATTCCTTTCAATTCATCCTCTCCACTAGAGACTTCAACATTCGGACTATTCGGAGGACTTTTAGGCCTGTAAACATAAATGCACTTGTACTTACAAGTTATTTGAGATGATGAACATGATTGTTTATAGATATTAATTTAAGTTGTCTCACGATTCACAACGACTATCCCGACGGGAAGATGCTAGTGATACTCTGGCAGAAGAGTAATTGCTTTCCCTTTGTGCTTCTTTCAAAAGACGCAAATATTCTTCTCCGATGTGTGAAGCAAGGCTCCCTGATGCATAGGCTCCGCTCATGGGACTTCCGTTTATAAGTCCAACTGCCGGAACCGCAACAGGTGTAACCCGGCCGGGACTAACACTTACATCAACCCATGACTCTGGAAAAATATCATTCCCTGTAAGTAATTGCATTCAATCAATAAATGTTTGAACTCATTAGAGGAAAAACATTTGGACAATTCAACAGAAATATAAATAGTGGGTTTAGGTGCCAGGATTCAGGATGGTATAGTCCTACCAAAGCAAACCAGAACTATAGAACCTTGCATTAGGGTTTACAACTTATGTAATTGTTAGTACTATTCTATTAGAACGAAACGGAAAGCATAAATACCAGACATAATTCTAATTATCTGTAATCATGCATGCATCGGATAATTAATCTTAACGAATACCAAAACCTCATCAATGTCAAAACGTAAATCATAAAGGGATTACCGAAAATGTCTGATCTGTATAGTGGAGAGTAAAAATAGAATTACTTGTACCACTCATACTGTTATATTAGGGAGATAAAGCAGGACATAACAAATAATAATATTTTGTCACTGTCAATGGAACATATTTTTTATGATTAGTATATTAATCATGACTTTATGAGAGAAATGTGCATACATTTTGCATAAAAGATACATTGATGATTGAGACTTTAAATATTAACTTGATGATATAATAAATTGTATTTTGGGATTTATTGCCATTATAATTTTTATCTACAGTAATTAAATATTTTTGTAGTACTATGAGTACAATAATTAGGTACTATAATGATCTATATATAGTTTTGCGTTAGCCAAGCACGAGCATTATATTGTAGCTTCGTAGATAAGTACTACTTAAAATAACCTACCAATCAACCTGTTAATACGGCTTCTGTCATTTTATTCTGGTCATAAAGTGAACTATGGAGTTGAAATGCCAACATATAATAAACTTATAGAGCTGCGTATACTCTTATGCAGTTATATCAGTGAAACGAACATGCAATGACCTGCTCACCAGTAAATATAAAATGATTACCTACATACTTACATGCTTTGGTCAGTAGATAAAAGCATTGTCAGCTAAATAAATAATAATCACTTGGTAGGCTACATGTCTGTTGGTAAACATTCATGGCGTTATCTGTAGTATGTACATTATGTAGTACATAGCAATAACAATAGGGCCGTAAATGAGCGTTGTCTTAACGAGTACATGTACAATATCGATTATCTAATAGCAACAACGTAAACAAGTTGCATGCATGCAAGTCTATCGTTTCAGAATTAGAATGCATGCCATTTAGTTGTGCTTTTTAAGTAGCACCATTAGAGACATTATGCAGCTTGGAAAAGTTTAAACATGATTCATGGCTGAGAAGAAGAAGTCAAGATAAATAGATAGACGACACTAGCGCTAACATCCGTATTCTGCAGATATGCTTTAAGAGGTCTACACAGATACAAATTGTCTCCTTTACAGAACACTATTATGCTTAATACATGCAGTGACTGAGCTTAGATGCTTAAAGTTTGAAGACTTTTTGAAAATACTACAGAAAGAAATCATTTTGCTTCTGCTATATCACTTATTTTCTAAAAAATATATTTTCTAAATCCCTGACATTGTTTGTTATGAAACTCATTTACATATGATCAAAATTCCATAATTTTTCCAGTTGCTTATTAGGAAAAAAATCCTTGGCATTTGAGTAAAGTGACGATGGAAAGCAAATGTTCGTTCGCTTAGTTCGTTTTTTCATTCATTCCTTATACTTATTAAACGACTAAAGAAAAAGTTCGTTCAATTTGCGAACTTAAAATTGAGACAGTTTGTTTAAATTCATTTGGCCATCTACTACATACTAAACAATAGCACTATTTCATTACACTTTGCTATATAAATTTAGATGAATTTCAAGCCAAATGCTTCAGTCAAATATTGCCCGAATTTTAAGAAAAGAACATTTATTGGACCATGATGCATGAACTTTACTTTACTGAACTTCAACATTCATGGCTGATATTCTTTAATAGTTCAATTGAACTGAACAAAATTCTTTTCAGTTGCGATATAAACGTATAGTACTTATTTGGTAATAATAACCGCAGAATCCCATCTCTGCAACTAAGCTTTTTCATGAAGTTTTTTGTCCTCGTTCCAATACGGTTGCAAAGATACTTGACTTGAAGCCATAAATAATCCAGTTGTTTATTTGGTAATTCCTATTGCTCAGCTGAATGAAATGATAAAGAAATGTTGGAAGTAAAAAGATTAGTAATGCCATTTAATATGCTACGAAAGTTGTCACCAAGTGAGTGAATAGAGTGCAACTGACATTAGTTAGTGTAGCAGAATAACTCGGAATTCATTAGTAGAAGAACCTCTCTCACGTCTCAGGATCCACTTGTCAAAGTTTCATCCATGGTTTAGTGTGAGACAAGAAAATCTTATGAATCATGTCGTTAATGCACAACTGCACACACCAATCTAATGCATCCCACACGGCGACTTCTTAGCTATAAACACGTAACTGCATTGTGTGAGATGTATAGATCTATGTACTCCATACGTAGCAGTTAAGATACGACAACAGATTGTGAGACAGATTGTAAGATTTCTTGTGACTCAAGTGAATCATTAGGTCGTAGCTTGTAAACACGATGTTATTTATCATTATTATATGATTACTTATTTATAGACATTTGCTATTCTATGGAAATGATGAATAATAAAAGAGCTAGACTGTGTGCTGAGTAATAGAGTAGCCCAAAATAAAGGAAGCAATACTTGAATACTATTTGGATTCCGACTTAAGTGATTAGACATAACATAAATATTTACTATACTTGATAAGTACATAAAACATTTGTGAAATTGAGAAGAGACCCACTAACAAGTTTGCGCTATGGGTAAAGTTAGACGAACATGAATGAGAATGTTGAAGGCTTGAAGGCACTTAAGTAGAATTGGCTATGGAAAGCATTACTTATCGTTTCCTTATCAATATTATTTTCTATCATTCAAAAACAATTCGAAGGAAGCGTTAAGACGAATTTCATCATTTCAGAACAATTCTGTGTGTATCATGAATATCAATTTGAGTAGTTACTTGAAATATTGCACTAGAATATTAAGTAGCATAGATACTTACAGGGCAGGACGAAAACAATAATATTATGCGCGAATCTTACTAAATATACTTATATCAGCTATTCAAAATCAGCCTATATCCATGTAAAATGGAGGAATGCTCTTCAGAATCAGAAATGCGATTGTGAAAGCGAAGCTAATAGTATCACAAAGCAGCAGATACAGCGATAGTACAGCAAATTCCATTTTAGTAGCACAATAATAGAACCTTTGCAGATAAGCCAATTTAAAGTGAACGAGGTTAATTCGCACTCACACACACATTTTATTATCGGAGATCTGGAAACCGTTACCCTTAGAAAATCTAATTGTGACGCTACGGCGAGACCGGCTATTTTTAGCTAGACGGTTAGCCAAACTGAATAATAAGCGTATCGGGCTACTCGGAACCTTATCTCTATCTAATTTTTGAGACGATTCCCCAAAATGAGATTCTTTGAAGGACAATGCCGCATTATTGTCACTTAGACTACTCCTATTGAAAACTATTTAAACATCATTTCACAGACCTAGTGAGAAATGCTAATAATACCAGTTAAGAGAGCTCTTGAATGTTCATATTAGTGTTTCTAGCCACTAATTGTAAAAGGTGCTCACTCCATTGATTTTATCGGTCTGAAATCTATATATAGGCTGTTTATGTAAAGTATGCACCTATTGAACACCAGGAATGAGGATAATAAACATAAATAGTTTCTACTTAGTTGGTATTTACATCAAAAATAAATGCATTATGTGTCAGAGGTAAGATAATATTAGCTTACTACGTATCTGCATGCACGTAGTACATAATTTTTCCCAAACAGAGAAAGAATCAAAGCTTCAGGACCGATAGAGAGTCAACGATAACGCGTGTTTACAGATAGAGATAGTGGTGGCGTGAACAGTAAAAGAGATTAGATTTACGATAACTTGTACTACCGCCCATTTAAATTATCATGTACTAAAATAACAATTGGACATAGGAACTCCTAATAACAATTGGACGTATGTAGTCCTAATAACAATTGGACGTATGTAGTCCTAATACTAACATTGCTTTTACGACTCATTTGGAGTCATTCTCTCAACGGTTGGGGTTAATTACATTACATAAAGAAATAAATACGTATTAAAAGAAATGCGCAGTTAAACATTTTGCGAGGTATTGCATGTCTTGCACTAATACAGTGTAGGTATGCAAAGACTATATAAATGTAGCATAAAACTGGCCATACCTATTGCATCATTAGAAAAGGAATTCTCAACGAACATGTACGTGATGCCAGAGAAAAGTTTTCCATGTCCCAAGTACTACATGAGCAAGTGTATGGAGATATGTATGGAGGGTGATAAATATATGCATATAGATTATAATTTGCAAAGAAATATTTTGGCACATAATGCTAAATGAGATGGTAAACAAAGGTTAGTAAAAGTGTAATTAGTGGGAATGAGATGAGTGTAGAATATAAAGAATGGGACTTGGTACATGGGGACACAGGTGAGAGTATCCTTGAATTGCGCAGTTACGCTATTATGGAATGAGATAGGGGTTATTTAAAATAGCTCACCTGACAAACTCTCCTCTCCGATAGATTTAGGAGTTGATGTCATGATGACATTGGCCACAGAAACAGGTAAGAAATAGATTGGTTGTCAACTGTCAAAGAACGTCAATTAGACTGCTGGATATTTGGGTAGGATGAATTAACGTGTACCTACTCGCGATAGGTTATATCAGGTCACTCTATATCACTATAGGGTGATAGAAAAAGATTGTCACAGGATGTAGCACTTATTGCTTATTAAAGATACGGACGAACTAAGTTAACTTGTGTCGAGTGAAGTGAAGAGCTCGTTGATTACTGTCTCTGGGAAGTAGATGAATTGGTTTGAGGGGAGTTTTCGACGAAAATGTATCTCTTATCGTCAGTTACATATGTGTAAGAGGTAACAATAACACGAGTTGACTTGACTCTGGCCTTGCCAAAGCTTTGGGTTCAATTGCATCCATATTGACGATATCTCTATACACCGCAACACTAAATAAGAACTCTAATGTTGCTAAGATCTGTTTACATTTTCAGCTTTTACTACACTGCAACAACCCAGAGAACCAGAGAGTACGAATTAACAGAAGATACACAGTAGAGTACAGAGTTTTATCATATCGACGTAGTGCAGACCACTATGCAGGATCATATATAGTCGACGACGACAACAGCAGGCAGAGAAATGGAAAACAACAACAATATAGCAAGCAACAGCATATGCTCAACACGATCAGTCAGATCACAGCTGATCTGTCAAAATAATCCCAACCAAACCTATACCTAACCGTGCTCTTCAGCAAACTAACTAATAGGTATGTCCGAATGCCAAAATGGGAGGGTCAACCTATTAGCCCCTATTCCATCCATGTAATATAGAAATACAGAGTAACGACACGAAATAGGAGGATCATGAAATTATACGCAAAACATGTAGGTACACTTACAGAAATAGACAAGTATTATGGTTTTCGCAAACATCATACGATTGTAGCTTCAATAACAACCGATATACGTTGTTCAGCATATACATGGACTTTTGTGAGCAGAACGGCACCTATCATTCACCTCTGCGTGTATATGAAAACACTTGTTAGGTACTATTGAGCTCTTTTAGAGCTAATGGTTGTCAGACACAGTTTTTTAAGAGTGTAGTGGAGTTTCTTGTTACCTCAGAGCGAAAGCTTCACGAGTTTACTCAATCTCGACGTAAGTTTACCTATCAAGTGTTTTGAAGGCAGAGAGTCGAGCTCAACGTAACTTCATCGTAAGCTACACCAGAAACAATGGTCCTTATCAGCGTGTAAATTCCCAGGAAGTGAGGATAATATACAATGTATGCGATGTAATACATTTGCAGGATGAACCAATAAAAGCCGTTGGCTTGAGCGAACGAAGGTTGTCCTTAACATTCTCCCCTCCTTTTCCTGAAATGTCTGTTGAAATATTTTGGAGAAATCTTTGAGGAATTTAAATTCTTTGAGGAAATGTCATTCTGCGGATATTTTTTAGATGCACTATGGAATTTTCTAGGTTTGCAAAGGGATTTTTAGAGTTTTGAAGGGTTACTGAAAATTCTGGGGCAAATTCAAGAAGTGTAGGTTGTTGGAAGAGAGATGTAAGTTGGGGTTTGTAGGAAATTGAGACTTGGAGGAAGTTCCTGTTGTGGCTGGTTGGTGTAGTAGTGATAGGATTGAATGAATGGCGAGGCAGGCAAGCAAACAACGCAATAATATTAGATTACTACGACAAATACAACTTTTTCTTGTGTGAATTTCCAACATTGTGTTCATGCAAGTCTTGATAAGGGAGAGAGTGCCGAAGCTGGGCGAAGAAACATTTAACTAGGGAAGAGGCAAGGTAGTCGCACGCTGGCTTACTCTACAAATAATTTTCAGCCAGAACAAACCACTACCTCCACTCCACGACTCCACGCACTCCACCAATCCTCAATTACACTTTTCGAGCTCCTTTCCTTTCCTACCATCGTCAAATACAATCACAAAACGCTATACACAATTTCATTCTCTAGTGCCCTCCAACCAGCAGCAGTTAGAAATTTCGGAAATTAAAAATCACATTTCTGACCCTTTTCCATTTTACTACAAGTGCAGTTAAAAGTTTTCTAAACGTTTGAGGCCGTTCGTTCAGAACAGACATTTTTTGGAGTGTAGTCGTCATATTAGGTGAGTTTAATTTGTCAATGTGAATTACACTTAATTCATTCTACCATGTTGGCTACTCGTGTAAGTAAATCGTCAGTGATCCATAAATTGTCATAATTAGAAAAATGACTTATTTGACTTAGGTCGCAATACAGAGATTATGCAGAGACATACCGTGAGCATTTAGCAAATTTAATTCCTCTTTACCAGAATTCTGTCTGAAATCGATGAGCAAATAGATACAGACAGTAGTAAAGAGGAATGGCGAATATCCCAATTTAATATGCACAAAATATACTGCCATTATTTGCTATTCCTCGTTTCTTTCGACTCTTTTACCTTTTAAGCCTTGGACTACTTGCAGTTTAATGTTAAAATCTCATTATAGTTATTGCGATCCAACTTGGTGATATCTGCTAGCCAACCAATCCAATATCTTTTAATGCTATTGATTACTATTGAGAATATCTGATAGTGAACAAGCAAACCAAGGTACTGCTTATTATAAAATCTAAATATATTCCATAGGCACCTTTATCAATTTCTGGTTGTTTTTAAAGCATTTTTTTCTAATTTGAGGTCGAGGTGACTCAGTTTCTCTCTGTGCATTGTTTAATTTTAATAGGACACCTTTTTGATTGTTTACCTTTCAAAGTTGTTAAGGTGAAAGTTACTTGAGATTCTTGTAATACATATTCCAATGATACTATTATGCATTGATTCTTTAGATATCGAATAGGTTGGTGAATGTATCTTCTGTTAGTAGAATATGTATCTTTAGATACCTACACCACAAGTGTACGTTTTTATCTATGATATTGCACTGATCTTAATTTAAATACTAAATTAAATGGATCTTATTAATTTGGATGGATTTTCAGAATGAAGTTACCCTTGGGAGAACAAAAGGCGAACGAAATGCCAGACAGTAACGGAGAATCTGGGGCAGAGGCAGCTGCTGGTCAAAATAATGCCCCTAGTGAAAACGGAGCTAATACTGCGGGCGGTCAGGAAGTCGATTTCTCAGAATTTTTGTGGATGGAGCATGAAGAAGAATTTGATGAACAAGTGAGTTGGAAATTAGCATTGATTTTAAGGAGTACCTACTTGTGTATGTAAGATGGAGGAAGGATGTCAGTTCGGAATTGTGTAGGTGTTGTTGTGGGCATTAAATATTTATGTATTTCAACAGGTTATGAAAGAGCTGGAGGACGAGGAAATGATAAATTATTACTTCGAATTATACGAAGCATCTTTGGAGGAAGAAGCCACAACCGGGCAGCACAACGGAGCGGAGCTCCGCGTCCCAGCCCCTCCATGTCAGCAGTTTCGGAATCTTCCTCCTCAAAATCAACCGGATCAAGACCGTGTGGAAGACCTAGCTCGGGGTTTTAATCGGGTTTTAAATTTTTCGAGTCGGCTAAACCCCAATGCTGCTGAGTTCATTCCTCGTCAACCAACTGCCAAATCTCCCCCATAAATATTCTGTAGCACAATAATAATATATAGTAGTAGTAATCATAATAACAATACCTACCCAATCTAGATAAAAGATTCGAACGCATTTCAACTTTTAGGTATTCATTCATATAATTTTTATTTTATTGGGTCTCAGGTTGCCCAAGTTCATGTTGATTTAGTTAGGTATGTTTAGTTGGAGAAGCAGCATGCTTCTAGTGCTTCCTTGATATATAATATGATAGTGTGGTGTGGTATGCTATAATAAACATGGACAACATTGGCGCAGCTAACAATCTTTTACAACTTGGGTCGGGTCCATTAATCTCTTTTCTGTTAGAGGGGCGAATTCTCATTTTCTATGTACTAGGCTTATGTATTTTCGACTTTGGACAGTAGTAGACTTCTGCAAAAACTACTAGGACATCGTAGAATTGTGTAGAAGGCCGAAAAATGTGAATCTCTGACTTTTATACAGGTTTTGGGGATTGGGGATTTGATCCATAGAACTAAGTTAGCTACGCCTGTGAAATGAAAACCAAAATATATCTACTCTTTTGAAGTAAAATCTGTTTTCGCCTTGTTACACATGAAAAAACATTTAATATTTTCAACCAATATAATTTGTACGTATATTTACTAAATGGATGCATATGGAAACTGTGTAAAAATGTCAAAACTAATTTATTAGAACAAATACATATGCTTCGTACATTGTTACAGTCGAAAATAAAATCTATATACAATGTCCCAATTCACGCGATGAACAATGAACAATTTTTATAGCTTTCGTTAAAAGTAGGTTCCATTATAAATATCGATAAATGAACAGCTACCACTCATTCATAACCAAACTATATACATAGTAGTCGAAAACCTAATACATATAATTATATAAAATATATAGTAGTTATTTTACTTTTTATGGCTATTCGGGAAATCATTGGTTTATGAGACTGACTGGTTATAATATGCCTAAAGATTATCTCATGTACCTCTCCAGGCCTATAATAATCAAATAGTCACCAACCTAGATTTCAAAAGGATAATATAAAATATACGTGTTGAAGACGTGTGCGCGTCAATGTTTTCAAATCAATTTACATTTGGGGTGCATTCATTTACCTTTAACTACTCTGTCTATCTCTCCACTCCACGCTTTCCGCAAATATTTTAATTACCACAATGTCCCACTTTCGAAAGTGTACTCGCTTTCTTCTGTCCTTTCTTTTTACATGTCAGAAGCACTGAACACGCTGGTTTTCTAATTAATCAGAGTTATTATCAGTGTAGATGTAGGTGTATTGTATATTATATATAAGTAATAAGTGGTCAAGTAGCTGACGAAGGATTGACAGGTCGTATTCTGCGAGTGGTACATGTAGAATTATAAATCCCTCACGGACAATTTATCGTTGTACTAGTATCAGTTTATATTAAACTAAGATCATTTGATGGACCATGCATGGTACATACTATTATATACATACATGTTATAATAATACTCAGCTATACCAAATCTGCACAAAAGCAGATCGGTTTCTACTATATATAACCAACCTGTTTCAATTTTTTGAGTGTATTATGTATATTGTCTTGTACGAATAATAATGTAATTACATAAAATATTTCACAATCCTTACATAGAATACACCACATCCGTTAGAAATACGTCTCTGTTACTAAACTACCTTTTTCTCATGTGCAAAAGAGTAATCTATTAAGAGCAACGACGAATTTCTATTCCTCATTTTAACATTTTAAAGTAAATATCCTTAATTCCCTCTGAGAATGGAAAAACAACTTCCAAATCGATCTTTGTACAACATTCGTCAGTACAATCGAGTAGTATTTAGTAGAACAGCTTAATTACAACGAAACCTTTTAAGATATCATTCCTGAATGTGCCCTGAACAATTAAATCCTATTCTAGAAACAAATCCTTGTACTCCTTGAATAATTATTATATGCCTAAATACCTGTCAAAACAGCATTGGCGAATTAAAGACATTGTAGAATTTTTCTCACACATTGGTGCACTTTAATAAGTACCATGGGCCTTTTTAAATTTTCCAAATGTCAAAAACCGCTGTACTTAATGAATTCCTCTTTTGTAGTTGAGAAGAATTTAACTAGCTATATACATTACACAATATTATAATTATAGTACTAATTATCTACTTGAACTCATTATTATTGCGTAATATTATTATTGCATATTAAAAGCTGGTGTTAAACTTATAGGACTTGGTGTTGATGTTATTTATTTTCCATTAGTATGTTTAATTCTTTGAATCCGCGGTGAAATTAATAATCTAGCTGTAGAACCAAATATCCGTAATTGGCATAATAAGCCAAATGTGGGTTATTATAGATATAGTAATATGCTTTCAATTTCAAGTACACATATATGAACCACGTTAGAATAAATACTGATACACTTGTAAATAAAACTGTGTTAATATTATTGTGCACAAATTATATAATGCATTCAATTTAAGTAACATAGATATTAAGCAATACAGCAAATAATTTATCGAAAACCGATGGCATTAATAGATTCCTTTTCATTTTATGTTTAGAAGTTGTGAGACAAATATTGTCAGGTAAACATCCTACAGCAATGAAATTTTTTCTTCTAAGGCCATCAAATGCATCACTCGAAGATGTTCATCTTACGGAATGTTAACTTTACATTCTCTGGTTTTCAGAAATAAAAGAAATAAAAACGTCACTTATTTTGTTCTGCATTTAGGTTAAAGATTTAATAAAAAGAAATAGTTTATAGCCTATAAAACTGCATTCTCTCACAGCTATAGCTATGCGGTAGGGTTGGAACGTATGAGTCAATTTAGTAAATCATGGCTGTCTACAGATAAGATATGCTTGATTTTAACAATACCTTGCATGTCAAATATTTTGAAGGAGCAATGGTACCTACCTAAATACAGTATGATTCAAAAGTCAGTTGACGTTGACATAGGACATTTTGATTTCCCACCTTACCACAACCCTCACAGACTTGATATCAGTAAATCCTCAATAATTTTGTAGAGAATCTTTCTCCGAATCGAATGAACTTAGTCCCAGATAAAATCGGTGAAGGTTAAAAGGGTTAAAACATTTTTTGAAAATAAAAAGTTAAAAATGTCGTGAAAATCAAAAGTTAGTTGACATAGAACTTCCCTCCCCACCACAGACCCCACAAGCATGATGTCAGTAAACTCTCAAATAAGTTTATAGAGAATCTTTCACTAAATCGAATGAACTTGGTCCCATCAAAATCGGTGGAAGGTTAAAAGGGTTAAAAATGTTTTTGGGTTTGTGGGTGTGCGGAGGGAAGTCCTATGTCAACTGACTTTTGGATCCTACTATAGAAGACTATGCAGCAAATTATTTGGCAGGTGTAAAATCATTTTTCTTGTATTTTTGTACAAAATTTTAATGCCATCCATTATTATTGTATCTGAAACCAAATTGTAGTTCCAGGTATTATTCATTCCTACTGGTTCTTCAATAATTAAGATATGCTAAAAAAGTCAATCTGGATTCTGGACCATGTATTCGGCCAGAGGGGACTAACTAACTAAACATTTATTATTATCTACCATATCTCTAAAAAAACTGAACAGCAATTGTTACTTCTTCAGTTTGGCTTTCGTAGTTATTGTCTACGAAGTAAAGCGACTGTAAAGTTCTATTAATGTTACCTATACGGAGGAAGCGTCCTTAATGTACTTCATACTTTCATACATAATTTAAATATATAATCATAGTGTTTAAAACAATTCCACTGCAATGTATTATTAAATAGTAGACCATTAGTAAGTAGTAATTTTGACATCATATTTAAACCGAAATCTCTGATATTAGTTGCCAAAATCGTAGAACGATAATAACTTTAAAAACTAGAAAAATCAAGTTTACAGGGAATACTTTATGATTTTTACTACTATGCCGCATGCCGTGTAAAACTAGAATAACGAAATGTAAGAGTGCATGAAATATACAGTCTGTTTGTAGTCATTCCCAATTCCAGCATAAGTAAGAATTGTTTTATGACGTGCAAATTGTATGACAAGACAAAATATTGTAGGACATGAAAAAGAGCTTTTATATCAGACATATATGTGTGCATTTGGCCCTGACGAATTACACGTTACACCTCATTCATGCCAATGAATAAATTTATAATGCCAAGATATCACAAGTAATCTGTAATGAATACAAATGAGGTTATAAAACAAAAGGTGTTGGGAATGCATTTTTCAAAAATACGCTCAGGCAAAGCTTTATTCATAAGTCTCGATAATAATTGGAAATTTTTATACTGATTCAATACTGTACATGAAAATAGATGAGTTCATTCCAAAGATATATATTCGGCTCGGCAGAGTCAATTCTGTTAACCAATTTCTTGGTAATGATGATCAAAATTTACAACTATAGCTATCTAGCCTTCGCAGGTAATAATTTTGTAGTAATAATTCATAGCGTACATTATCATAAATTGTAAAAAAGACTGAAATTAATTGTTATTACAAAAGCTTTTACTATCACTATTGGTATTATTTATATACTTTTCAATATTGTATGACTAGACCCCATACATTGCCTGAAGTTAATAAATTGAAGATGCCATGCACCTAACATTATATTGCAATTCCATTATAGTTTGGCGAATAGTAATTTCTTCCTTCTCCAGTTTCATTTATTGGTAAAGCATGGTAAAAAATTGCTACGTAATGAAAAATCGGTCGAACTTTGTAGAAATTTTCAGAATGTTGTTTGGTACAACATCAATATATATCATGAACATACAAAATGGACAATCACGAGACGACCACAAAAACAAATCATTTCATAAAAACTACTAACATACTTACTATCTAATAAATTATAATTATCATTTCAGGCATTAGCAATGCATTAATCGTTTACAGTTTTAGACTCTCGTACTGTTTTTTTTGTGAATTACAAAATAGGCCAATTCAATGAACGTGCTTTTGATTGGTACCTTTCTGTGCGCCAAAGTTCATTACATTTTACTTCTCCCGGGTTATAATGGCAGAACGAACACAGAAAAGTTCATTATTACTAAAATTAGTGATGGAAATGCTTATTATTTGCATAGTTTAAAACTTATTTGCAACAGCATTTTTTGGGCAGGATATTGATGCAAAATTGAACAAATGGAGTCAGTAGCATTTACCGACGTCCATACATAAATAGAGTTTGACAGTTCATTGTGCGCATAAATAAGACTTGAATTTTGTACAAGTAGGATTTACATAGTCTTTGATAGTTAAAGCGCGGAAGTGTATGTAATTTACAGTTTAAAAAAAGCAGTACTATTTTTACTAGCGTAATAAATAATACTAATTTTATAAGTAAATTGAACAATATATCATAATTATAATACTTAGTAGATGAGGGAAATGTACATTAACACGTATATATTTACACTACAGATACACCTGTGCCATAATGAATTATTTTCATTTCATAACACACTGTAACTATATAAACTACAATTATAAATAGATGCCAATGATTGCCTTAAGACATATTTTTGCTATCCAACTTATAAAGTATAGTTATTCTTTCCAAAAAAATGTCATTAATTTATATCCAAGAGTTATTAAAAAATTCTAAAATTCTTCGTACGTAAATTCCTAATGACTTTAAGCATATGTCAGTTTAGAGTTATTCTCCTTTCAGCTAACCTTGGTTCCATTCATCCAGTCGAACAATAGAAAAGGTTTTCCCTAGGTACTTAACAATTGGTCTGGTTCGTAGCGGACGTTTTTAAGTACCTAGGAAAAACCTTTTCTATTGTTCGACTGGATGAATGGAACCAACCTTAGCTGGGAACTATATTAATTAAGTTCGTCGCTGAAATCCAGCTAAGGGTGGTGGGCCGATGCTTGAATTACTAGGTGGAGCCGTAGGATCCATACCCATATTATAGAATCCTGGACTGGAAGAAGAAGCTGATCGTGGTGGCGAAGTTTGCATAATTGACGGAGCACTCGGCGAGGAAGATACGGGTGTTACATCGTACTGGTGGGAAGTGGTAGGGTAGGCGCTTGGAGGATAGTGAGGGATTAGCATGGGAATAGGCGGTAGAGTAGACCTGATGTAGCTACCCAGGTCATTCACCAAAGGTACAGGCTCAAGTGGAGGAGCTGATCCAACAACGCTTTCACGCAAACTTGTTGACGACTGGGGAGTTTGAGAATCAGCCTGGTTGGGGCAACATTGTTCGTTACTCTTCATCAGAACTTTAGCAGCAGGTCCGATGTCAGTAGGGTCGGAATCATGTGGCAGTCCCCCATTTTGGGAAGAATTAGGTGGTTGGTCCTCTCGGATGCCGAGACCAGCATAAATTTCTTTCAAGATCATCAGCATAGTATCTTCAGACTCCCTAGAGAAATAATTACTCTTTATATCACTTACTCAAACAATCAACTAAATATTAAACAGATAATTGTTAATATACGCTTACCAGTAACAGACATGACTACTCAAAGCAAAAAGGTATTCGTTGATGCTTTCTACCGGTGCCTCTTGTAAGACATAATCGATTCTTCTCCCTCTGTTTAAGCGACTCTGACAGCCTTCTCTGTCTATCTCTTTTACCGCAACTTCCGGTTTTTTTTCAGGGACCGGTTCAGCCTCCGCGGGGGCAGGTTCAGCTTTATTTCCGAATGGCGTTATTGCGCCAATTGTATACATGACAGATTGTACTATTTTTGATTTCAGATCCATACCTACTCTAATCATGGTATCTTTCAGCTCTGCAATGTAAAAATAGATTTAAAAATGGCATTCCAATTTTATTCTAAATATTTTCTAATTATTCTTAGTGATGTAAGAATGCGACTAGAATTTAGGAGTTAACTGTTTGAAAAATAAATTATTATCATTTACCCAGATGTAACCGTTTTCTTCCTTTATGGTGCGGAATCAGTACTGGTTCAGGGTCGAAATCTTCTACGATAAGGGGTTCAAATCTGTAAGCAACGGGGTCATAGGGGTGAAAAATATTAAAATAAGACGGACATGTTGGAAGGTGAAAATCTTCTCCCAACTTCTCCAAACCTCTAACAGTAACAAACATAGCTGTAAAAAGTCAAAACAGTAATTTTAGAAGAAATATTGTATAGTAAGATCAATGATACATTATACATATAAAATGAGTAAATACCAGTCGGCGATCCTAGAGCAAAGAAGGCTGTAGGTTGAAAGTCCAGTATTGGATAGACAATGAATGGCTGACCAGTGCCAGCTGACCCTAGGCTGAAAGAAACCATTTTTGGTGTACTTCCCGGTTCTATAAAATTAAAAAATTCCAATTATGAATAAAAACTTTTCGTTTATTAACATTAAAATTATTTTTGATAAATTACGTGGGAAAATGGCTTCCGACGTCACTGGTGTCAGAGTTTCAGAAGACGAACTTTCAGCAACAATGTTAACCTGAGATGAGGATGCAGAGGGAACACTATCCGAGGATGGTATATGAGTTACTACGGTATTTTTAGTATCAGCTCCTGGTTGGTGGTACAGGAGGTCAAAAAGTATTAGCGAGCCAAGACTGTGACCACCGACTGCCACCATGCCATTAAAATTATTGTTCCGACTTCGAAAGAGATTGTACATCTTATTCATCTCACTACCCACAGCTTTAACAATCGTCTAAACAAAAAAATATGCTTATAAGATATATTGAATATAAAACTCATAAATGAGCGCATATTAAATATATGTTTACCTGACAGTACTTAGGACTGGTGTAGAAGAGTATGTCAAGAAGCGTGTCGTTGGTGAAATGTCTAAGCTTAGGAATACTCGGCAGGGTCAGCTTTTGCAATTGCTCGTCAACTCCTCGATCACCATGAAGAGCTTTATGCCAAGAGACGGGGAGAAATTCTACTCTTCCTGCTTTTCCTGAGTCCATGGACTCTTTGAAATGGTTGATCATCAAGGAAAACGATAGACTACGGAATCCATCAACTAAGCAAACAAATAAAATTATGACGTGTACTTAAATGGAGTATATGACAAAATAAACAAACCAATAAAAATTCTTACCAGCTTCATCAATGCAACGAAATTTAAAGTCGCAAATAGCTCCTATTCCATGAACTAAAAACACCAAGTGATCTATCTTAGAGGATTCCCCGTCCTGGATTTCGAATTCTTCCCCAACTCCTCGTTTCACTACCCGCGGTCTAAGTTGACTTTCCTTAATGACAAGAAATGCAAATTCCTTTAGAACATAAAATTATTTAAAAACAAAAAAGCAAAGAAAATACCAACCGGAACGCTTCCCCATTCATCAGGAGCCGCTGCTTTGCAGAAATGAACTATTACGTTAGCGCTGTGGAACACAATCGCTTCACCATCCATAAACTCTAAACGCTTATGCCATATTCCGGAGTGCATTACATTAAAATATTCCTCCTATAAAGTTAAAATACCCTCGATTAAATACTTTCCGGATTAAAAATGTAGATATTTTCATAGAATTAGTAGTCAACATTTATTAGTTTGTAAATATTAGTAATTAAAAAGATATTACCTCCAATCTACTACAAAATTCTTCATCATACGGTATAAATCTGCTGTCCATAGGGCCTTTATAGAACCACGAACACCGTCTAACTTCTGAAGGGTCCTCATCCCAGTATACAGATCTTCTAAGTCTCTCGGATACAAAAACATCATGACGTCCTCCGTCAGTAGCTACTGGACTGTCACACTCTAAAAATATTGAGTAATTTTTATTTGAACTGCAACAAAATAACACAAAATTCTATCGTCTCCTTACGGTTAGTATAATTGTCTTCGAGGGCCACAGAATCAGTCAATGAAAAGGGTTTCCATGTGAATCTTCCATCTGCCTCCTTCCTATAAAACCAGTGGTAAACCACAGGCTGATACATAATTCTATTGTCGGTTCCATAGGGCGAGGTGAGGATAGGAACGGGGGCGCCAAAGTTGTAAGCTGATCCCAGCTCATTTACGGTGTTATAGGCCGCAACGTATGACGGGTTAGGCGTTGAAGGTGGAGGTTGGATCGGCATTGGTTCGACATCAGGTGCTGGAGGTAGTGACGTAGCTGAGGAAGTAGGCGAATTGATTAGACCCGGGTATTGGGCATAAGTTGGCTTCTGGCTCCCCATTCTGAAATTGTTGGCGGCTCCTAAAATTAGTTTGTATTAGTACTCATCTAAAATAGAATGATCGAGAGAATGATAAATTGCGTACCAGATGAAGTGGAAGCATTAGCCAAAGGAGGAGTTTGTAAAGCCCCAAAAGGCTCGGGAACTCTTCTATAGACGTTACTGACATAAGAGGAGGGAACGACGTTCGTGATCTCTGCATTTCCTGTCCCCGCAGTCGTTGACGTATTAGTCCGCTGTAAGTGCATCGGATTGTTGTCCCGCTCATGGCTTGAAGAGTAGCCAGTAAGAGTGTGCACTAATGATGCAAGCGTGGTCTTGATACTTTCATATGTACTAACGCTTTCATTACCATCCCTTGAAGACGCTGTGCTTGGACATTCTTCAACATTAGGATCACTGGACACAAAACTATTCGACAAATTAGTCATGGACGAATAGGAGTCGGAGGAGATTACGGGAGAATGGATAGCTTGAGTTGGCATTGTGAATTGGCCGGGATCATGTGTGAACAACTGCACCGACGACGGCGTGGGAGGCGATTGAAAGACCGATGAGGAAGCATGAGCCATATCTTGGGGGATAAAATGAGAAAACATCGGAATACTTCCTGGCTCGTCGCTATTCAAATCAATCTCTGTGATTGCATCTATTTTAAAATAAGATAAAGTAGATTCAATTTAGTATACGATTAATCAAGCTTCTGTACTGTTATGATATAAGTTTGTAATACCTTCTGGCGTTGGTTGTTCAGTTGACGTTATAATAACTGGCTCAGGCTCAACTACCGGTAGAATAGTGGCATTGTTGAAGTCATCAAACAAGTAATTCCCAGATGCCCCGCTAAGAAGAGAATTTTGAATCGGTTTATCATTACTTCTTCCGTCCGACATCTTCGATGTTAATAGTCTTAGTTCACCTAACAAAATTTATCAAATATGAACTTCATCGTTTATTCACCTTTTAATAAAAGTACAATTTTACTGAAGTTTAGAGAATTTTTTTTAATGCTTGGAAACAATTTGATATGTTTGCATTGATTTCTTAAAATATCTATTATACCTAATAGTTCCGAGCTAATGTTGGCTCCATTCATCCAGTCGAAAAATAGAAAAATGCTCTGCTACAAACCAAACCCATTGTTTTCAAGACCCTAGGGAAATCCTTTTCTATTGTTTGACTGGATGAATGGAGCCAACCTTAGCTCGGAACTGTTAATACCTATATACTCGGTGATGGAGGAATAATTTATTCTTGAAGCAAAAGCGTCGTGCACCAAGAATTACGATAAATATCAAAATAGTCCAACAGAAGAGCCTTCTCCAATATTATCAGTCTAATAATATCAAGTTATTCGTCCCTGTAGTGCAGCAACACTGTGAAGCATTAAACAATTGTTAAATTAATGATTGTACTCATTGGGGAGGAATGTATTTACTTAAAAATTGATTAAATTTCAATTATAATGTTATTTTTGAATGACTGGCATCACACTAGCAAACGGCTGATTACGAAAAATGTCAACTTTTTTGAATATTTTCGATTGGTGTTTACCATGAATTGCATCAGTATTTCAGAGTGCCGGCTGGTCACCAATCATTGGCGCACTGACAACTGACGACTATCTTTTGAATTCTATGTCAGTAGTAGAAGTAGAGACTGATAAACTGACGCTCTGTTATTTTGTTAGTACTGATTACTGATTGACTTTAATTTGATTTGTATTAGCGACTGGTAATTAGAAAATAATTCTCTTAAATATTATCAATGGGCATATTACCAATTGATTTCGTCATCAGTCATATGCCGGTACTGGTCATGAGTCACCGGGTATCAATTGTCATTTTAAGTGGCAGGGATTTAACATTGCCTGAGTAGGGATTTTTGAAGAAAGTGGTCAGTAACTTTTGAACCAAAGGATACTTGGCATATGTAAGTGAGAAAAAGCGGTCAGTTGGTATTTATAAATACAAAAAAGTGAAAAGCTGAATGTCAAATGTTACAGATGACGAATGAAAGATTATAAATTTGAAAATACAATTGCAAAACACGTCTCAAGGGACAAGATTGCTTGAAAATAAATTATGAATGGACATGACTATAGAGCCATGCAAATGTTGTAGTGAATGGTGAATTACAACAACACAGATAGAGACAGACAGCTGACAACAAATTCAAAATTTAACTTCAAACGATATGTTTCTTATGAAATTTTGCCATAAATATCTTTAAATTAATACTAACTATTGACTATATGACAAATTATGAATCAATTATTGATTATAAATCACTAACCTGAACAAGAAAGGAGTAAATCAAAATTCCAAACTGGAACAATGAGTGGAACTTTCCAACCAAGTCTGTATCAGATTCAAGATTAGAGCAGAGCAGATTGCACATTGCACTCCAATGACGGTATCAATCTTGAGCTAAACAGACCCGACAGTTGACGCCATTGTAGCCGATAGCAATTACAGGCTATACTTAGTCGATAGCCGATGTCACTCTAGCTAACAGCCGAACTAACTCAACCAATATCAAAGTAAACTATATCTGCTGACAGCTAATAGCAAGTAATTTAATTTATTTCGGCACCTTTATTGGGATTCTTATAAGTGTTCGATCCGAATTAGCTGCTCATTGCTCTTTCAATAACATTTGGGGTCAAAATCTCGAAATTTAAATTTCGTGACCCCCCCCCGTCTCTCTTTTAGAATGACCCTATGTATGAGACATATCAGTGGAAAGCTGACATTGATACCTATTCAGTGGTGTCAATATCAGCTTTCTACGTGGACTTTTGCGGAAGTTATTGGCAGCCAAAATCAACAATTCTGAAACATGCTAAAATAGCCGTGGCCTTTTATATCTTCGCTGATCCCATTGCGCCGTGGAAGCAATAGATATAAAGTAAAGTACATCCAAAAGTTCGATTTTGAGCCAAATCGGACACTACCCTTGATTGGGGGAGTGGCTTAAAACCGAAAATCAAAAATTAATACAACTTTAGTTCTGTTGATCGTAGAAAGTTGTGATGTGGTGGCTCATAAATCCATAAACAGGTAGAAGATAGGTAAATATCAAAGGTCAAAAGTTATCTTCACATTTCCAAATTTCCAAGATCGGAATCGTCGATCGCTGAGTAGTAGGTAGCAGGTAGCACAAACAGGCCACAACTCTCAGCCATTGTTTATAGTGCCGGTAGCGACAAAGCCCCCGCCGTGGTGCTTAGTACCGGCCGTTGACATTCAGTTCGTTTGTCATTCTGTAGAATATCTTTTTATATTATACTTAGCGGCATCCTAGCACATGTGCTATGCTAGTAGGTGTTGAATCTGTTGAAATATGTTAAACTTCAGCGCATGCCTGGTAACACGAATTTAGAATATAAACACTAAACGTATAAGTCCCTACGTACAAACCAATTTATTCCAAACAAATTCCCTTCGCCCTAAATTCCCTTTACTCCATTCCAAGCAAACTCTCTTACGATTTTATCTATAGTAGTGATAAAATGTTTTTGGAATCGGTTTGCATTGCCCTGAGATCCTGCGTATGCCTGTTTACCAACTGTTTATTTTCATTTTAACTTAGAAAGCTTAAGGGGGTGTGGGGACTTACAGTAATATAGTTTTCATTTTCAAAATCTACAAAGATTTTGAAGACGAGTATGAAAGCTCGATTTTTGGAAATATTTTTTAAGCATCAAAAATTAAGTTTGAAAATTGAGTATGGAAATACATGTAAGAAATGTTAATCGATTTTTCATTCATGTTTGAAAATACAAATTCAAAAAAGGGGCCTCATGGTCGTCATCAAATTCTTTCCTCTTTTTATGGTATTTTTGTAATCTTTGTAGGTATTTCCAAAACCCCGGATTTATTTGTCTGTGATTTTACATGTAAACTTTTTGGTATATAACGATGGGAACAAGTGCAATTTTACTACGGGGTATGAGAAACGAACTACTGCCCACAGCACGAGAACCCGCTGGCGAGCATGTATTGTGGCAATTCCAGTAGTAAATTTATCGTTTCCATGGCAACCAAAGTCCCCACAAGTCCTTAATAAACTAAAAACTATGTTTGTACTAATTAGTTTATGGGCCGAAACATTGTGCGGTAAATACTTTTATAATACCTATCCTAGACTCCATCACTTGACCAGAATGATTTGAAAATTTACATACTAATGAAAGTTATTATTCAACTGCCTAGTGCAAAATGCTGCATACCAAATTGAAGGTAGCTGAAATCGGACAAATCGTTTTGTTGTATGTAATGTAGTACTTTTCTCACTTTTCTGTATGTTATGTCCTTTTCTCCTGCAGTTTTATCTCTACGCATGTTAGTTCCTTGCTTTAGTTTAATCTTATGTTCAATCTGCCAATTTTTAAAAAAGAAATGGTAAATATTCTTATGCGCGAAATAACATAATACCCCCAAAGGAAATAATGAGCTGGATTTACGCTTATTCCACTGATTTAAATAGTTATCCTAATTATTTGGCCGAAGGTTCTTTTAATATTTCTACGTATCTATTTATTTAGTAATCAATAAAATCCTTTGTGATGTGAATGATGTGAAAAAACTGATTAAAATGTAAAGTGAGGTAGTAGCATAAAATATTTCAATCCAGCACATGTAACTTTTTATTGGAATAACTGTATAATCCATTTGTGCACAAATACATAATATTTGATGATTACACTAATTGTAAATGAGACGAGAAGCATTTTTAAAGCATTCCAATATTGATAACTATATTTTAAAGTTAACAAAGTGACAGATCATTTCTGTCTTTAGCTTTCACAAACATATAACAAAAAATATTGTGTAAATTGCAGTTAATATTTCATTAACATAGTTATACCACTAATCACCGTTAAATTGGGGCATTTGGGACCAAATTAGAGAGCCCACTAGCTAACTTGAATATTGTAGGGTTATGATCTGGACGCATGGAACTCCCTTGAGTATTCATATGCTTCTCAACAGTCGGTTGAGGACTTGTTCTTAATTTATATCAGTACCCTCAAAACGACTGGGATTTATCACTAACAATTCTATAATAGCTTAATAATTTTTAAAATTGTAAACCTTATAAATATTTCCACTATTGTAGCCCTGAACTGGCAGTAAACCAAATAAATAAACTTAACATTTGTACAGTTACAATATACGTTGTACTAATCTATGAAAACGCTGTATTTACAAAATATGATACAGAGTAACTAACAATATTGATACAATATATTTATTCTACTAGATACATTATAAATTCTTGAAACATTTTGCAAAACTTGTTTTTTCAGTGTACCTAGTTATATAATGGCGTTTAGAATAAATCTGGAAAGAGTATTTCCGAATCAGCACTCTCGGGTGAGTTCCATGCATCGTAAGGATCATAAAAAGGGTCGAATAAATCTGCCTTAAGATCCAAATCAATTTTGCTAGAATAATTTTCTAGCGGAGTAGCTCTAATTGGTGTGGCAGGAGAAAGAACAGGGGAAATTGGTGCGGTGAGGAATTTGAACTCAGGTTCAATAATTGGCAAAGTTTCCGAGTCCTGTTCAGAAGTTGTCATCACATGTGAAGGGTAAGCTACAGATGCTGCATTATACACATCGCTGTCACCGATGATGTCCACTAACCCGGCACTTTGATTTTTGGGTACTCCCACACTTTGTTTTGTCGACTCCAAGAGTTCTTGGCGTTTTCGTTCTGCTGCAATGATCTGTGTAGACAAAAAGTAAGTCAGAAACTAATAATGAATAAGAAAAGTGAATTTGTTTTAAAGTAAATACTTACTTGATCGAATTCCAACAACTGGGTGTCAGGGCTGAGGATTTTTTCTGAAAAGAGTTCCAAAGCTTGTAAGAGCTCTGGCGCTTCGAGATCAAGAGGGAAAGCGTCCATACTAGAAGAAGAAATGTCAAAGCCTTCTGTAGATCCAGTCCCTTCTGCAGAGGGACAGTGCTGGGCACTGCAGGCTCCAAAGAATCACGAAAGTCTTTGACGTCTTCTTCAACTATTTCAGGTTTACTTTCCAACTTTTCTCTACTCACGAGATTTTCACTCTGTTTGAGAAGTTTCTCCTCCAGCTCCTTTACTAAAGCTGTCAGTCTGTCATTTTCTTCAGAAATATTATCGTTTTTGGTATTCAGCTCTTTTACTGTCTCTTTCAGTGTGGAGTTCTCTTTCTTCAAAATATCCGTTTGTTGCTTTAACATTGTGTTCTAAGGAAATTAAAATATTGTAAACATTTCTGTAGAAATATGCATCACTTAAAACTATTTTGTGGTAATATCAAGTACCTGGTTATTGAGGGCTTTTATGGCTATTTCTTGTTGACCCATTAAAGCTTTTTGTCGGTCTCGTGCACTTTGTGCGGAAATTCTGTTCATCATTTTACGATGTTGGGCTTTCTCGTCGGCGGAAAGGTGGTCCAATTTTGCCCGTTTTCTTGGCTTTGGATTATCCGAACTGTCCTCGCAGTCACTGACGGACCCACATGACGATGTAATGACCTCCACAATTTGGTCAGGCTCCATTTCTGCGAGGCCGTATTCGTTCATTTGACAGACATCTACGATTTCAATCTTCACCTCGTTGTCCATATCGCTGCGAATCGGGACCAAAGGCCCTTTTCTACTGCGTACTTGCTGGATGTAAACCATTGACATCCTATAGAATAATAAAAACGCAATTATGATAACTTTCCAATAACGTCAGCGAAATATAGCATTTAATTACCATTTAAAATTTAATCCATTGTTAATTTACAATTTCTAATTCAAGTGACATTTTCAATTTTAGTCAGAGTTAGGAGCTTTCTATTGTGACTCAGAGTCACAATTGTCTGTGAAACTTTTATAAACCTTCCATTCCACCTACATTAGTTCTAAGAGTCCTTGGGATAGGAAAGGCGAAATAAACACTAACGCATTCATGATTCCTACCCGTGCATTATTTATCAAAGAGATACAATCTCATAGCTACGGGGTGTGTCATGTAATACTTTAATAGCAAGTAAGTTAGTACCGCAGCTCAGAATGCATAATTAATACGCTTCCAATGTTATTACGTACAATCAATACACAGTAAAGTATCCGTATCCTACACACAAACATAGCAAGTGAGGCTTTAAATTATTAACATAACCTACATGTAGTGGTGGATTAACATTGGATGGAAGACATGCGTCAAATGTTAATGGAAGAGTAAACTATTGTGACATTGTTGTGAGTTGGCATACTAGGCGGAGTTAATATTCTCGAAGCTTCGCATGTAGAAAAACCATTTTGTGTTTTAATGGGAATTCATGGTATACCTACAATATTAATAATCGTCAAACTAGTGCAATATAAATAGCATGGATACAGAGGTCGAGAGGTCTATCCAAGGATCGAGAATAAATGCCACCGTGAAGTGACATCTTTGACATTTAGACAGTTCTGTATCATTCATTGTATGCATGATTAATCATTGTGTAGCTAAAATATAAGCTTTGCAGGATTATAAAATGGGCTTTCTATCTATCCCATGAATTCATTTTTCCCAATCACATTGTTCACCTGTGGAATATTTAAAAAGGGTTTCGGTTTCAACATCCTAATACACTGTCATCCACTATCCAACTAAAGCCCATTTATATGCACTTTTAATTCTCAATGCCAGTGAATAAGCTGCACACTTGATCAATCCGATCCCTACTAAATAATGCCTGCCTTTAACACATATTATGCTTATCTTCCTATTCACAACTTGAAAGGATAAGAAATGCTTTAAAGAAAAAGATTAGCATAGAATCTCATTTTAGATATTTACTTCCTCATCCGTCATCTAACATTGCATCATCTTTGGAATACTTTTTAAACAGCCTTTGACAGTCTGAATGAATTTTTCATCAACTCATCGTCAATTTGGCTTATTTTGTAATTGAAATACATTTATTCTTACGAAAACATTTTATACAAATATCTATGAAAATTGGAGGCTATATAGTCTGCCAGTGTTGATACAATACCTGCACTGTTAACTAAAAGAGGATGTATTCTTTTATCGCCACAAGAAATATGAAGGAAATGGAAATATCGGGTGACATCCTAATCTAATGCCATGAAAAATAAGTAGGATTACTCACCTGAAGAGTTTATAAGCGTTGATAGAAACTTAAAACTAGAGCTTGAAGAATTTGCTTCCCAGCTAAATTTTAGTCCGCTATTTAATTCTCTCCGCCCTCACTTAATTTAACTTTTTTAGGGCTTATAAACTCCGGATTACGATTTACGACAAATCCAGAAGTCACTAGTTCGCTTTGCAACAACAATGGTTCCAGGGAAAATGAATATTTATACATTAAAATTTATCTAATCACCAAACGAACGAAGAAAAATGATTATACGTTTGCCTGCCTCAGTTCCAAGTATTATTTAGACAACTGTTTGATAATCTGCTATCACATTTGAATTGATTTCAATATTTTGTTGATCTGCAATTGTGTGTGCACGGCAATTGATGTTCTGTCAGTTAGTGTCAAAGGGCTAGTAAACATCGGCTATGAGAATGTTGCCTTAATATCTACCAACATGACGCAATATCGAAAAAGCTTACCTTTTGGGCCTGGGGATGAAGAATTTTAATGCCTTTAGGTGGCATACGGTAGTTTGTACAAATCCACAACTAACTAAAATCCCATTTAAGAGGGCCAACTGCGATATGCAGTCAAAGAAAACAATTTGCACAGGGTGAGTACACAGACAGAAGGAAGGATACAATACAATGAAGTGCCTGATGCAATCTCCTCTTCACATTTCTCTAAAACACTTGGATGCTCCTCATTGGCCAAATGGCCTGTTGACGTCATCGGTCTCTCAACATTGATTTTTTGCCTGATATTATTGACTCACCAGCACCACTACTCTTGCTCACTCTTTCCTGCTCGTGTGGGTACAATTTTAGTGTTTTTAGTCAGGTTATTTAAATATTACATAGGGTAAGGGACACGGAAGGGGAGTTAGAGGATTATCATGTTAACTGAAATTGTTCATGAAAGTTTGATGTTAATGCTTAAACACAACATACATTTATAATCATGTAAATAAAATACTTATCCAACAGCACATCATACTTTAATATTTATATCCACTCAAAAACAGAAAATCACGGGGTATTTTATCTGTAGATGGCTTATTTTGTATATTTTTCTCTAGTAGTATAATTTCCCAAATTGGAGTATTTGCATTTAAAATGGTCGTAATTAAAAATAACATTCAGAGGTTTTAAAAAATTATCCTGTCGGCCATGGAGCTTATACTCCCTTATAAGTTTGGTACATTATCTGTATTTAATATAAATACTTAGGGTACCAAAAACAAATCCTAATGCTTTATGGAATGATGACTGCTATATGCTACAACGTAGCTTGGTTCATGATTACTCGATAATTCTCATTTAAGGTTACTCAAACCACAGTTACTTTGAGATTTCTATGTAATCTAGTACCTATTTATAGTTTGGATGGGCCATGGACCTGATGTGATGCATAGCAAGTAGTTAGCACACAAACACTCCTCTACCTTAACAGTCTTTTAGTCAATACGAATTCAAACTGGTAGATTTATTTCTAAATGCCAAAAAGTACAGTGATTATCATTCATGAGTGAATTTTTAGATCACTAAAACAGAAATCGAGTTCCGTCCTTATAGGCACCTGTTGATCCCAGAGTGCATGTTTTTAGAATAACAATGAATTACTTATGATAAAGGTATTATAATCAAGGGAGACAAAATGACATATTGCATTAAATAACAATTACAGATAGTCATGTCATCATTTGTCACTATTAGTGCATTACTTGTATTTGGCCACTGAATTGAACACTTTGTAAATGTTAGTACATTGGTTTTTCCGTAATATGCTTATGATCTAAACAAAATCATTGATTCATCTTCAAAAATTTACAATCGATCGATTATTTATGTGGAATGCCAGCCAATTTTAGCAAGGAGTTTATGTAGGTACTTTACTAAGTATATTTAGTAAAACATGTACGGAATTACAAATTCTCTATAATATTAATTTCATTTCTGATTACTTTAGCCTAAGTTGATTATTGGGCATTCAGTGTATTTATATAGTAATTAGTGTACAAATATTTATACAACTATATAGGTATATATGTATAATTGAATTGTGATTTGAAGTTTTGATGTTTTGACGTATGGCATGTTGGCATGGTCCACTCAATAACTTGTTTAAGGAAAGTAATTAAAAATATCTCTCACTCGGTTAAAGGGAAATGACATTATGAAGTGGGTAGATTAGCCTTGCTATAATAAGAATGCAAACCATATATACATCTTCCTGTCTGATTACTGATTGTAGTACAATGTATAAGTACGTAATACGTATATGTACGTAACTAAGAATAATATTGCTATATCAAACATTGGATGATGTAATGCATTGTGTTATTGTGCCTATTTATTATATTATAAGTGTTGTGCTTTGCATTGACGTACATTACGGAGTAGAGTAGGTACCTACTGAAACAAACAAGTTTCAACCACAAGCAGGCTAAAAATGGTTTATAATGTTGATTACTTGGTAAAAATGTTGGAAGTACAGATAAATTAATGATGCTACAGTACCAAGTATTAAAATGTTGAAAATGCATCAATTTTATGACACTAAGTACTGTGTAATCTCATCCAATGTACGTACAACTTTGTCTATCCTAAGTATCTCATAATAATCAAGGCACGAAAATGAAGGCAAAAATGTATTTTTAAGTGTACCGAACAGTATCTGGCTTTCCATTGGTTATCTCTCTGTCTTGCCAACGGTGTATTCATGAAAATATTTTTGTTGTCCAAGATTTCATAGTGCATTTATTGTACGTCGACGTACGCACGGAGGTTTCTGGGCATAATATAAAAGGCAGCCTAAAATCGGATTTTGGTTGCCTGCCTTTCCGAGCTTTCATAATCATAGCTCCCTATGTTCATGCCATAATATGGTGTAGGTGTAGAGTTAATATACTAATGTATGTTAATTATATTCAATGATCATAGGAGATAGACAGTACTAAGTATTTATTTTTCAACCACTAAAAACAAATTTTGACTGAAATCAGCCTGATTCTCTTGATATATAAACTTAATAATTATCATTATTGAACGTTCTATCTGCATTCCACTTCTAATTCCAAAATTCCATGTATGCTAAAATGCAAAGAAATAATAATATTTCATAGATTTCCTTCATAGAGTATGTAATATTTACGCTCCAAAGTGTGATTATCAATTTATCAAACCTACAAAATTTGTTTTGGAATTTTGGAATCACTACAAAATTAGAACTTGGAAACCGCAGCGCATGCAGTTCATCAAATAAATATAATTTTCTAAGAAACGTGTACATGTAGGTATATTTACTAGCTGTAACTCTCCAGGAATCTCCTTGTGAAGTAGGAATCTTATGTAATGCACTCGATCACTCGATGACCATGCATTATGCATAGACGTCAACAAATTACAATGGGAAGGAATTCCGTGATGTTTTAATGACCATGTTTACTGTTGATAACAAATTCCAAAAAATGCATACAATATAAGCTGGTGTGCATACTCTGGTCTGGATTGATAAAACAAGATCAATTTAAAATAAAATGAAAACTATTGGACTGTATACATATTTGAACTTTAATATTCGGAAGCGTACAGATGGCAGAAACGACATAGTTTGTATTATTTTCAAATATTTTAATTAAATATTGTACGAATCAAAACTAGACGGAAAAATTCTCCATTGAACTCCATCAAAATGTATTTTAAGTTTTCAGGTGGATTTGAAAATTAATGTTCAAATTGACTGGATAGCATCGTTATTGTGTACCATATCTAATTGGTATATGTAAATAAATGCATAATTTCCATTATAAGATTATTTTTGAACTGAAAGCTTGCATCCATAGGGTGTTTTATGCACAATATTTTGAATGAAATCAAAGATATACTAATTTATTGTACATATTTAAGATAATTTATTTTATTTGCATTCACTTACGCATACTTACAGAAACATAACATATAACTCTAATTGTATTGTAACATGGATATCTTGAATAAGGAAGATGTCACATTGTATTACAGTAAAAATGTAAGTACAGGCCCAGAAGCTTTTAACAAAAGTTATGTACAGGAGTGATGCACGCTTAAAATATTTGATTTTCTATAATGTCATTCTTAACATTGTCAATAGATAGGCACTATTACGTCGATACTGTTTGTAAGGTGTGGGAAGACCATAGTCATATTCTAACAAATTGACATGCTACATATATCTTTCGTAGTCTGCCGAATCAATATTGGCGTTTTCCTATAATTTCTTAAAGATTAAAATAGTTTGCAGCAGATGTATTGTTTTGATCTAGAAATAGGTGCTTTAAGAAAATTTTATGAAAAACGAAGCTGTGAACAATAATGTGAGTGGAAAGATGAAGTCAGAATTAATAGCAGTTGCTTTACTAAAATTACAAATAGAATACAATAAACTTTTTACGTTATATTTGTCAGAATAATTGTCTTGATAGAGTGCATATATCTTATTATAAACATGCTTATACTGCTGTTATTTATTTATATAGGACGGTTTAGTTAGTATGACAATGTTAGTATTTTAAGTTCACAGGTACAAAATTTCATTACAAAATTTCTATGCTTTAACTTCTATCTCCCGACAATTTTCTGTGTTGTCGTCGAGAAACTTTACTTAAAAGCAATACAGCGAATTGAAATTTATCATTCCATTTCATAAAAAAAGATTACTAGTCAGTTCAGTCAGACTAAGCCCAACATGACACATTTTATTTAATATGCCATTAATAATAAATCAAACCAACCCCTCAAATTTTGTTTCCACACTAGATACTCTATTAACTTTAGACTAAAAATACACTTAGTCAAATCTTTGTCATTCAATGTCAACTGAAGTTTTCAGAGTGGTGTCATTTCACTGAATGATATTTTTAGCAATCAATTTCGAAGCACGGTTATATTTTTATTTTTGTAATATTGGTAAGAAAAAGTCAATTAGAGCACTTTTTTGCATATTTTTGATTGTATAATCACCTGTAAATTCTAACAAAATATTAACTGAAAATAAAAATGCTGTTAGAACAGCAAGAATTTTTGAAACATCTGCTAAGCTTTGTGCAGTCACAAAGGAAAACGTTGATCTAACATCTAATGACACAAGTTTCCTAACAAATACTAACATCTAAATAACAAATTTAAAATTATATCGTCTCACTACGGTGTAAAGCTGAACGTTTACAATTATTAAAAACCTAGGAATCAAGGAAACTCTTAAATTAAACTAATTAAACTATTAACTATAAAATTTCTCATATTCATGCATTTGAGAGATTCTCGTGCAATACTTAGTTCCTTTGATTCAAAGTGAAATAGAAATGAGAGCACAAGTACATTCTCTATTGCGTTGAATTTTACATACCGGTAGATTTTGATCTCCATTTATAGTATATATTTGATCTCTAAATTTAGTGTCACACTGATATTATTTAAAACGTACACAGTATTTAATTCCCTTATCAGCTTTGGACTTACAGATACTGATAGCAATCAAAATGATGATATTTGAATATTTTGCCTGCATTTTGAACATTACTGGCTGAACCATATTTGGTATTGATTGGAGATATTGCAATAAAACTGCAAATAGAGATGGACACCATTGTGTGAACACAAATTAAAGCTTTGAAAATAAATACCGGGCTAATACAAAATATTGGTTATACGCTAACTACTAATAAGTATTTAAAACATTACATTATGTAGTAGCTAGTAATTGGTCCGGTTGTCTTATAAAATTGAACCCCTCTGACATTGCACTTCACACATAAACTAGGCAATAGCAAAAATCTCGTTGGTCGTTTCTTATATTTAGAACAGTGCTTGGAACAGTTTTGATTTGTAGTATTATACAGATACCTACTATATCTTAAGTAAAGTCATCGGAATAAACATTTAGATGCTTTTATATGTTCCAGATGATATAGCTGATCTTATATATCTACTACATGTAATTCTCTACATAAACAAACTATATCATAAAATGACTGACCCTTGAAGAATGGACACAGAATGTCAAAACACGTACTTAGTCTTCGTTACACTTTTCCTACGCATAATGATATTTAATTATTAAAGTTAAAACAACAAAATTTGAGAATAGCAACTATACTATTACTAAATCAGGTCTATCATCTACATTAAATAAGAGAGTCTAAGTCACTTTTTAAGTATTATAAAGATTACTGAATTTGTGAATTGAAATAGTTAAAAATAAACTGACTTAAAGTAATGTTCTAACCATAAATGTCTTAAAATCATATATACAGTCTCTACGTGTGAATGAAATGTTTCATTTCATGAAAAGATCACGGTGAATCTCCTTCGATACACATAATAAGCAGAAGTATAAAAATTCTAGACATAGGGAATGTATTATTACAGTTGCACATAATAAGCTGCTTTCCTAAAAACATCTTTGATATAAAGTAAAACTCATAATGTAAGTACCTGGTTTCATTACGTTGTATAGTACAATATTTGTATTAATAAAACTCTCTACTAATATTGAGATTTAATTCGTAAGTCTCTGAACCTATAAAACTTACGATACATAAACGATTTACGACGCTTATACTTGTAAAAGAGTGATACAGTTACACAACTTAATCTCTGTGAGGTCTTTTGGCTACGGAATTAATATTGTTCTAACAATAAGTAATCACACAGATCTACTAAAACCAACAATACTTTCAGTTTTCATTTCGATATGGCTACATTGTAGGAAAACTAGACCTGGAATTATTAAAACTGAAATACTGGCTTGTGTATCTATAGTCACAATATTAAAGTGATACACAACCTTATAGACTTAAAATACAAAATGGACGGAATAGTGTCATTATATAGCATTATGTGAAGTACATTTGGAATTGGTATTGAATTATCAACACTTTCTATCTCAGATATGTATAAAACAAATTAAAAATAAACAAATAAGACTCTGAAGTATTCCTGGTGTACTGTGCCAGCTTTCGCTTCTCAATGACTGAGGATCACCTGTAAATACATCGGAAATTAATTAGTGGGGTATCGGGTAATTGAAATCTACATCAGTACTAATTACACGTTATAAATATTTTACACAAAAACTAATATAACTTACCTAACATAAACTCATAATTTGGGGAAGACATTTTTCCATCACCACCTAAGGAATACGCAAGAACACGAAGAATATACGATTTTCCTGGCTCTAGCTCTGAAATCGTTGCCTCCAATCTTCTAGAGCCAATGGGTATGATTGTATTGTTAGCAAAACTGATGTCTTGGTCCGCTTCCCAGATTCTCACCTATAAATTGGTACATTAACATTAGGTCAGCACATTGACCACATAAAAATTGGGATGTAAGTTATTTTAACTTACACAAGCAAAAGTTAAAATCAGATACTCAATTACTTTTACACGTTTAAACTTTACCTTATAGCCCGAAAGTGCTTCCTCATCAATAGTCGGTGCTACGTAACGCCATGTTACTCGAATTGTTGAACCATCGATTGCTACGACATTTACTGCTGTCGGAGGTTTTTGAGGAGCCTTCTTTAATGTCCGCTCTATAAGAGTAAATAAATATTATGAAACGCTTGATTTTCATTTGTTGTGATGCTATTACAGTTTATATTGTGTTAATTAAATGGATGTTAACTCACCAAATTGAGGTTCACTAGAAGGCCCCGGACCTGCTGAGTTATACGCCATAACTTGGACATAATAGTAAGTGTTTGGAATAAGTCCTTTAATTAAAGCATGTGGTTCTTTGGAACGACTTAAATAATTTATAGCTTCGGGGTCATAAAGATTCGTGCCCTTCTTTGGCCAATATCTTATCTGTAAAACATCAATTATAAAGTTATTTATCCTTAAAAAAACATTACAGGCTCCGTAAATGACTCCAATTAAAATCGTATCTCAATAGGGTGAAACTGTTTCAAAAATCCTTACTCTGTATCCTAAAAGTTTCCCACGCATTTTCTCTCTCGTCTCGTCAACTGAAGTCCACGTAACGTTAATAGCTGTCGAGTTATGAGGTTGTGGAATAACTAATGAAGGTGCTGCTTGGGGCATGTCTTCTGCACTATAAATT